>ML798402.1:124169-141079 GCA_009831015.1 Picea engelmannii
GGGGGGGGGGGGGGGGGTGGATGACTATGGGGCTCTTTATACCAAAACTTCCCTCTTACACAAAAATCCTTAGTTAACATTCAACATTTACTCATTACTCATTTATGTTATTTATAACCAGTTAGATGTGAACATATATCAACAACATATATCAACAATATATCATCAACAAATAATCTCCACAAGGAACACAAAGAGCACAAGATGTATGCACAATTTTCTTTTTATTATGGACTTCAATCCTTGGGGTTTTTCAACAACAACTGAATAGAGTACAACTCTAGAAGAGAACCAGCTCTATATCCAAGACTCATATTACATCCTCAGCACCAACTGAGACAAGACAACAATCCTCCAAAGATATCAATCTGTCACAGGTACGCGACCTGTCAGTCGTGCAACCCGCATGTGTACGCAACTTGGCTCACTACAGCCCACGTATGTACACGTCTAGTATACAAAACAAACTGGGTATCCCTTCTAAGCAATTAGGGTTTATATTTTTCCTCACATACTCATATCCTTTTCAACCTGCAAGCATAATCTCTTATGTCTTCCATTGTCCACACTCACCAATAGCCAGTCACAACACATCCAAGCTCTCCAATAGCTTACTCATGCTCCACAACAAATCAATATGAATTCTAACTCAATCATGTATAAGAACTAGTATACCATAGAAATCATATCACAACTGAATCACAAGAGTATTGTTCACCCCATCAACCAGCATAAACCACATCACAACAACCATACCAAGAATTCCTTAAGAATTCACAAAAGAACAGGCAATAGTATCAATCAAGACAATCATGTAACCATACCAGTGTCTCAGTGACAAATATGAGCCCATAGAATGCAGATCTGGAACCTGCCTCATCATCCAAGAACTTGGCACTAGTTCAAACAAAATTATTCATCATTTCATCCATTGCACGTGCCTTTTCCTCATACAACCCGTGTATGTACGTGCCCTGGCCCAATACAAAACGCATACAGCTCTGAAACTAGGGTTTCTGAAGCTCTGAGACTTTTTCTGTCAAGATCTCCGACATTGTCGAAACTTTGATACATCCATGAGATTCTCCTCGTGCTCTATCTCTCAAAATATATATTCAATCTTTCTCAAGAGATCTTCACCAAGGATGCTCTCACAAGAATCTCTCCATCAATACTCCAAAATCTATTCTCACAAGAAGCTCTCCATTGATCCACAAAAAAGATGTCTTACAAGAGACCATAGCTATCTTATTTATACTTTCATCCTCTAGGTCACTTAACCTATTTCTAGGTCACTTAACCCATTTATAGGTCACTTAACCTATTTTCCTTATTTTAGGGTTAACCTCTTTCCATAAATAAAAATTTCTCCATTACTTTATCATTTAAATATTCCTTATTGACTTTGTCACCTCACTTTATCATTTAAATAATCTTCTTTGATTTTATCACTTCTCTTTATTATTTAAATAATCTTTCTTGACTTTGTCACTTTACTTTATCATTTAAATAATGACTTCTTCTGATGGAGGATCATCACCGACTCATCAAGCGAGCCAGCACAGAAGCAGGAAAACCGCTGGGAAAGCCAACACAAATTTTGAAATGCCTTGGAAACTGTTGCGCAAATATTCAATGAATCATTTATGAAGGAGCGCCTTTTGTATATTGTATTGGACCTTGAGTGACACGCTCTCGTCCTTAGTAGATAGGAGGCATTTAATCTAGTTAATGTAGGTAGATAGGATTTATTTCTAGATTAGACAGTTTTAGATGGAAGGAGGGAAAATGGATATAGACACCCTCATTGTATGATTGTAACATAAGCAGCATTTTTCAAGAAGAGAAGAGCAAGAAGAGAATTGTATGAAGAACACCCATGTACATACATTTGAATTAATAGAAGAAAACTTTGATTCAAATCCATGGTTTGTGTTATTTCTCTGTGTATTGAATGCATGCTCAAGAATGTTGGCTTTCCTGTTATGCATTTTCTTTGACATGCTGTGCATATGATTTCATGATTGAATGTGAAGTCTGAGAGGATGAGGGTATGAGTTTCAATTGTTTTTCTATCTGAGTGAGAGATTTCCTGCAAGGTGTGCAGTCGAAGTTGTCCGCAAGGAGTGCGTTGACAGAAGACTCAGATAGTCTAATTGTTGTTCTCATTTGCTCAACGAGTGCATTTGGGCATAGGAGCCATGCAAGGAGTGCGCAGGCCAAGCTGAGACTCAGAGTTGCGAGAAATTGAAGACTGCTACTGCAGGAGTGTGCAGAGTTGAAAAGGATTCAACACTTAGAAGTTGTTGAATGTTTTCCGCAAGGAGTGCGTGCAAGTCCCTCTGAAAGAATCAGAGTTGGGAAAGCTGAGGAGGTATAGAACCTTCGAGGAATTTTCAAAGAAGAGAACGAGGAGTTGTTCCGTGGACCGTTCAACCTAGCGTCACAGGCTTACAGGTAGGTGGCGAGTTTCTATGGAGGATTACTTAGCCGTTCAATAGATTTCATGAGGAGGAAGAGATTGACGGTCAAGATCTTGTGGAAGGGATCCGCAAAATCCCGCTAGCCGTTAGATTCAACAGAAGTAGCAAGAAGGTTACGGTCTTACTCAGAGTTCGAGCTCAAAGGAGTTTAAGCCATTGGATCAACAGTTGATTTCCCGCCAACCGTTAGATTGGAAGAAGTTACGCCGGGGTTAAGTCCCAGTGAGCAGAGGAGAGTTCCGGAAGTCATCGGGATATTGGGGCATCGGTGGTTTGGAAGTCGAAAAACTCAAGGCCTTTTGAGTCTCGAAACACTGAAAGAATCATAGCCGTGGAATTCAAGGAAGGACACGTGTCAGACGATCCAAAGGATTCGGGGTTCAACTCATCGTGAATTCCGGGAGTGAAGAAATCGCTGCATCAGGAATCGCAATTGCCCAATACCCGATAGGGCGACGAGGAAGTGGTGACGTGGAGGAGTAAGCTCTCACGTGCATCGGGGATCGGTATATCAGATTTCTCGGTGACGAGAAAATCATTGCAGGAGAATTCACGAACTCCAATACACCGAGGGAGGACAGGTGTCAAAGGGTCAACCCTCGCAGGAGTTAACGCCAAGTGGTATCGGGGATCGGGAATCGGGGATCTCTTGAGCAAGTAAATTTCAACACCATAGGAGCGATTTCTCAATGGGGAAATTCCCGACAGAAGCAGGGAAGCGCTGGTGAATATTCATTGGGATTCGGGGATTTGTGAGGCTCGAATCTGTGACTTCAGGACTCGCGATCTAGCGAAGTCTGATTTCCTGATTTGGATTAGGGAGATCATAAGGAGAGTTCTGTGGGTACTGGAAGGTCCCGATAAGGGATTGGAAGAGATTTTGGGGTTCTTCGTGCCAAGAGAGGAGAAGGTCCTGTGTGAGCAGCGTACCCGAGGGTGCGCCTGCGTCAGAGTGGTATCAGAGCGGGAATTGTCTTTTTGCTTTCTGTAGCAGAGAAGAAAAAGGAGAATTTCACCATGCCGCCGAGGAGAGAAAGAAAGTCACCCGATCCAGAGGATAGGGAGAACCAAATAAGAAGAGGGAGACAAGTACAGAATCCAGAAATGGAGAGACAAATACGTGATCTCCGAGTGAGACTAGAAGATATGGAGGCAGCACAGAGACACACAGCCAGTGCTGGAGATCTGAGTGACTCCGAAGGTGAAGTTGAAGCCGAACAACAAGAGGAAGTTGCAGCTGAAGATGCATCCAATGAACGATTAATTAAGGCTATCGCCCAAATGAGTTCGAGAACAAAGATGGACATTCCAGCTTATGAAGGGAATCTGGATGCAGAAGAGCTTCTAGACTGGATTAGAGCTCTTGACACTTATTTCGATTATGAAGATATCGAAGAAGATAAGAAGGTCAGGCATGTTGTCATGAAATTAAAGGGACATGTAGCATTATGGTGGGACGAGCTTCAAGAAGAGAGGCGTTGCAAAGGAAAGCAAAAGATTAAAATCTGGGATCGAATGATTGCAAAGATGAAGGCAAAGTTCATCCCAAGGGATTATCAAATCACACTGTTCAGGAGAATGTAGAACCTGAGACAGAAGCTGATGACAGTGAAGGAGTATACTGAGGAATTCTACAAGCTAAACATTAGAGAAGGTTATCGAGAGAGCGATGATGAAAAATTTTCCAGGTATATGAATGGCTTGAGATACGATATCCAGGACGAGATGAGTATGACAACCATCCGAACGGTGGAGGATGCGTATCAAATGGTTTTGAAAGCTGAAGAGAAGTTGAGCCATAAGCAAGGATAGCGAGGGAGAGGCAGAAGCCAGCCAAGAGGCAAAGCAGTTGCCTAGGACAAATACCAGAAGCCCAAGGAGGAATGGAAGAAACCTCAGGGTAAAGTTGAAAGAGGTGGAAGTTCACAGCGAGGCCAGCATGCTGAACAGTGAGGGAAGCATATAGAACAGGGTGGAGGATACGCTGATAATAACACATTTCCTCGTACCAGAGGTAGAGAAAGAGGTAGAGGTGGAGCCATCACATGTTTCACGTGTGGAAAGAATGGACACAAGTCATTTGACTGTACAGATAAGAAGAAGGACATTGGAGAAGCTCACATCACAGAAGCGCAGAGGCGAGATGTTGAGGCCAAAGATGCAGAAGGCGGAATATCGCTTATGATGCGTAAATTTCTCTTAACACCCGAGAAGGAGGTGGAGGACACAGTCCAGAGAAACCGACTTTTCAGAACTGCATGCAAGACCAAAGACAGGGTGTGCAAGGTTATTGTGGATAGTGGTGGCACGGATAATCTCGTTTCATCCGATATGGTGGAGAAACTGGAGCTGGAGACGATTGATCATCCGAGTCCATATAAAGTTTCATGGCTACAAAAGGGACATCAGGTAAATTCCACTAAACAGTGCTTAGTGGACATTAAGATAGGAGGATATAATGATAGGATTTTATGTGATGTTATTCCTATGGATGTGTGTCATTTATTATTGGGTAGACCATGGAAATATGATAGAAATGTGATTCATGATGGGAGAATGAACACATATACCCTGGAGAAGAATGGGAGAACACATATGTTACTTCCGATAAAATATAAGGAGGTGAAGCCGGAAGTGAACAATACTGTACTTCTCATGAGTGGGAAGGAACTTCTTATGGAGGTAAAGAAGAAGGAAGATCCACAATTCTTTGTGATCAGAAAACCAAAAATTGTTTTGACCAGCACAAGAGTGGATGATTTGTCGGAAGAAATTCAGGAACTGTTGGAAGAGTTTGCTGATATCATAGTGGACAAATTACCTCATTCATTGCCGCCGATGAGGAGCGTAAGTCACCATATAGACCTCATACCAGGGGCTAGTTTTCCGAATAAATCCGCGTACAGGTTGACGCCGTAGGAGAATGAAGAGGTTAAAAGGCAGGTACATGAATTGTTGGATAAAGGGGTGGTCAGAGAAAGTTTGATTCCATGTGTTGTTCCGACAGTACTTAGTCCAAAGAAGGATGGAGGTTGGATAATGTGCACCGATTCCAGAGCCATTAACAAGATAACCATCAGGTACAGGTTTCCACTACCAAGAATGGATGATCTGATGGATTGCCTGAGCGGGGCAAAGTATTTTTCAAAGATAGATTTGAAGAGAGGATATCATCAGATTCGCATGAGGGAAGGCGATGAGTGGAAGATGGCCTTCAAAACCAAAGAAGGGTTGTACAAATGGCTAGTCATGTCGTTTGGCTTGACGAATGCGCCGAGTACCTTCATGAGGTTAATGAATGAAGTGATGAAGAAATTCATCGGTAAGTTTGTCATTGTTTATCTGGATGACATATTTATTTTCAGTAAAACAAAAGCAGAACATCTGAAGCATTTAGCTGCAATAATGAAGAAGCTACAGTAGGAGAAGTTGTTGATCAACATGAGGAAATCTTCTTTTATGAAGACATAACTCATTTTCTTGGGATTTGGCATATCGGCGAATGAATTGAAGATGGATCCAGGTAAGGTGGAGGTAATTAAAAATTGGCCATCACCAAGAAATGTTTTCGAGGTGAGGAGTTTCCATGGAATGGCTAGTTTCTACCGGAAGTTCATCAGAAATTTTAGTGGGATTAGCGCAGCGATGATGGACACAGTAAGGAAAAGACATAAGTCTTTTCATTGGACTGAAGAGGCAGAGAAGAGTTTCAATCTGTTGAAATGGAAGATCACGGAACAACCGATTTTGGTGTTTCCGTATTTTAGGAAGATGTTCCAAGTAAAATGTGATGCTAGTGGCTTTGCCATAGGAGCGGTATTGAGCCAAGAGGACAGACCAATTGCATATTTCAGTGAGAAGCTAAATGAAGCAAGGGAAAAATATTCCACATATGATAAGGAATTCTATGCCATCATACAGCCATTGAAGAAATGGAGGCACTATCTGATTCCAAGGGAATTTGTTTTATATAGTGATAACCATGCATTACAATATGTAACTCAACAGGAGAAGTTGAATCAGAGGCATGTTAAGTGGGTAGAATACATGCAGAATTTTACATTTGTAATTAAACATATTTCTGGTACTGCTAACAAAGTGGCTGATGCTTTGAGCAGGAAAAGTTTGCTGATGCAGGAATTCAAGGTCAGGACATTAGGTTTTGATGATCTTAAAGATATGTATGCAACTGATCAGGATTTCAAAGAAGCATATGGAGCAGCTGAGAACCCAGTTCTCAGAGACCGAAGCCAATGGATAGAGTATGTGATCTAGGACGGATTGTTGTTCAAGGGCAATCAACTGTGTATTCCAAATTGCTCCATGAGGGAGAATCTGTTAAAAGAAAAATACAACGGAGGCTTGGCAGGGCATTTTGGCCACGACAAGAAATTTGCAAAGCTAAGCGAAGCATACTTTTGGCCAGGGATGCGGTCAGAAGTCAAGAGGTTTGTCGAAAAATGTAGAATTTTCCAGCATTCAAAGGAAAGGAAGCAGAATGCAGGATTCTATCAACCATTACCCATACCTGAGAGACCGTGGGATGAAATCAGCATGGATTTCATATTGGGATTACCAAGGACGCAAAGAGGACATGATTCGATCTTTGTGGTGGTTGACAAGTTTTCCAAAATGGCACATTTTATCCCATGCCAGAAGACCAGCGATGCGACTTATATCGCAAATCTGTTTTTCAAGGAGATTGTTAGACTTCACGGTTTACCCAGAAGTATAATTTCAGACAGGGACACAAAATTCATTGGACATTTCTGGAGGACACTCTAGAAGAAGATGGGGACTAACTTGATGTTTAGTTCTACCTATCATCCACAGACAGATGGGCAAACAGAGGTGGTAAATAGAAGTCTGGGAGACTTGCTAAGAAGCTTGGTGATAGAGCACCACAGTAGTTGGGGCAATGTGTTGCCACACGCAGAGTTTGCATACAACGACTCAGTGAACAAAAGTACAAGGAAAAGTCCATTTGAGATTGTATATGGCAGGCAGCCAAGAGGATTTTTGGAGCTAAGGGATTCGGAACAGATAATGACTAAGAGAGAAAGCGCTGAAGAATTCGCAGAGGCGATGAAAGAACTTCACGGTCAGGTGAAGGAGCGACTATTGAAATCGAGCCAAGAATATAAACGCAGAGCCGATTAGCAGAGGAGACAATTTCAATTCGAAGTTGGTGAATTAGGTCTGGCACAATTGAGGAAAGAAAGGTTCCCAAGGGGAACATACAATAAACTAAAGATGAAGAAAATCGGGCCATGCGAGGTCTTGAGGAAATTAGGGGAAAATGCTTATGAAATTGAGTTGTCGGATGGGATCGGAATATCTCCGACATTCAATGTCCCAGACTTATATCCATATAAGGCTGAGGAAGTAGGAGAAAATGATGAGAAGCTAGAGGTCCAGTGGCAGAAGAAGATGTCGATTTCAGAGAAGCCACAGATGGAGCGTATACTCGACAAGAAGGTGAGCAAAAAGACCAGGCGGAAGCAATACTTCGAGTATCTGGTCAAATGGAAGGGCCATCCTGTGGAAGATGCCAGCTGGGAGATTAAAGCGGAGATTCAGAAGCATAGACAGACCATGCAGGAGCTCATGGACAGGAGCCCATGAAAGTTTTCAAGCCGAGGAGTATGATGTAGGAGCATCACCGACTCATCAAGCGAGCCAGCGCGGAAGCAGGAAAACCACTGGGCAAGCCAACACAAATTTTGAAATGCCTTGGAAACTGTTGCACACATATTCAATGAATCATTTATGAAGGAGCGCCTTTTGTATATTGTATTGGACCTTGAGTGACACGCTCTCGTCCTTAGTAGATAGGAGGCATTTAATCTAGTTAATGCAGGTAGATAGGATTTATTTCTAGATTAGACAGTTTTAGATGGAAGGAGGGAAAATGGATATAGACACCCTCATTGTATGATTGTAACATAAGTAGCATTGTTCAAGAAGAGAAGAGCAAGAAGAGAATTGTATGAAGAACACCCATGTATAGACATTTGAATTAATAGAAGAAAACTTTGATTCAAATCCATGGTTTGTGTTATTTCTCTGTGTATTGAATGCATGCTCAAGAATGTTTGCTTTCCTGTTATGCATTTTCTTTGACATGCTATGCATATGATTTCATGATTGAATGTGAAGTCTGAGAGGATGAGGGTATGAGTTTCAATTTTTTTTCTATCTGAGTGAGAAATTTCCTGTAAGGTGTGCAGTCGAAGTTGTCCGCAAGGGGTGAGTTGACAGAAGACTCAGATAGTCTAACTGTTGTTCTCATTTGATCAATGAGTGCATTTGGGCATAGGAGCCATGCAAGGAGTGCGCAGGCCAAGCTAAGACTCATAGTTGCAATTCTGAGCAAAGAAATTGAAGACTGCTGCTGCAGGAGTGCGCAGAGTTGAAAAGGATTCAACACTTAGAAGTTTTTGAATGTTTTCCACAAGGAGTGCGTGCAAGTCCCTCTGAAAGAATCAGAGTTGGGAAAGCTGAGGAGGTATAGAACCTTCGAGGAATTTTCGAAGAAGAGCATGAGGAGTTGTGTCGTGGACCGTTCGAGCTAGCGTCGTAGGATTACGGGTAGGTGGCGAGTTTCCATGGAGGATTACTTAGCCGTTCAATAGATTTCATCAAGAGGAAGAGATTGACGGTCAAGATCTTGTGGAAGGGATCCGCAAAATCCCGCTAGCCATCAGATTCAACAGAAGTAGCAAGAACGTTACGGTCTTACTCAGAGTTAGAGCTCAAAGGAGTTTGAGCCGTTGGATCAACAGTTGATTTCCTGCCAACCGTTAGATTTGCAGAAGTTGCACCGGGGTTAAGTCCCAGTGAGAAGAGGAGAGTTCTGGAAGTCATCGGGATATTGGGGCATCGGTGGTTTGGAAGTCGAAAAACTAGAGGCATTTCGAGTCTCGAAACACCAACGGAATCATAGCCATGGAATTCAGGGTAGGACATGTGTCAGAGGATCCAAAGGAGTCGGGGTTCAAGTCATTGTGAATTCTAGGAGTGAAGAAATCGCTCAATCAGGAATCGCAATTTCGTGATACCCGATAGGGCGACGAGGAAGTCGTGACATGGAGGAGTAAGCTCTCACGTGCATCATAGATCGGTATATCGGATTTATCAGTGATGAGAAAATCATTGTAGGAGAATTCGCGAACTCCGATACACCGAGGGAGGACAGGTGTCAAAGGGTCAACCCTCGCAGGAGTTAATGCCAAGTGGTATCGGGGATCGGGAATTGGGGATCTGTGGAGGAAGTAAATTTAAACACCGTAGGAGCGATTTCCTGACAGGGAAATTCCTGACAGAAGCAGGGAAGCGTTGGTGAATATTCATCGGGATTCGGGGATTTGTGAGGCCTGAATCTGTGACTTCAGGAATCGCAATCTAGCGAAGTTCGATTTCCTGATTTGGATTAGGGAGATCATAAGGAGAGTTCTGTGGGTACTGGAAGGTCTCGATAAGGGATTGGAAGAGATTTTGGGGTTCTTTGGGCCAAGAGAGGAGAAGGTCCTGTGTGAGCAGCGTACCCGAGGGTGCGCCTGCATCATCTTCTTTTCAATCACTTTGACTTCTTTGACCTTTTGGATATTCAAGCCTTCAAGTGAGGGTCCTTCAACTTTGTAAGGCCATAACTCTCAATCCATGAGAAGTTATGTGACATTCCACGTACCACCAGAAATGGAATGACAAGCACTATCCATCTAGGATAGTTTCACCAACAACTTCATTGATCTTCATCTCGTTATTCCACAATCAAGCATGTGTTCTCTAAACATTGTTCTAGGATAACTCAACCGTAAAGAGTCTTCTCGTGAGGGCTTTCACCATAAGGGGACCACTTTGGAGTTCATCCATTTTTGTACCTCATGATAAGACCATTACATCAATCCAACTATGCATCATGTATCAATGACAACTCATTGATCCATATTAATCATATCAATGACACCTCATTGATCCATCTTAATCTTTATCAATGATAACTCATTGATCCATCTTCATCTATGGATTCTCATCAAGGAAAATACATATTACATTTGACATCAATCATAAATCAATTAATCCTTTGGCATCAATCAATCACTTGACATTAATGAAACATGATCCAACAATCTCCTCTTGACATCAATCAATGACATCAATAAATCAAACCATCGGCATCAATGACAACATGATCCAACAATCTCCCCCTTTAGCATTGATGGCAATACCAACATTGATGTCAACACCAATTACCAATTATTGATGTCAACATGTAGATGAGGAATGCTCTACATCAATAGTTAATGTGACTATCTCTCCCCATAAAAAATCATCAATCACATCAATGGATCATCTCTCCCCCTTTGACATCAATGGAAAAGGGCCATTCTCCCCTTGGGGCTGATGCCCCTACTTGAACTCTCCTTGGGGATGCTCCCCTTGTCTGAATGCTTTTGATCTTCATATGAATAATATCTCCCCTTTTGAACATGGTATATCACTCTAATGTAATGTTGAATATACATCACTCATACTCCCCCTGTGACCATCGCTCCCCTGGAATTATGCCTATGTGCTCTTTTTTCAAGTATAGGGATCTTTTCTCAAGTATTTATCTTTGCATATGATAAATCTCTCCTCCTAGAATCATGGGAATAAAAATGACTCCACCTATGGGTATGTCTCCCCCTAACTTCTCTGTAATGTACTACCATATGAAGATCCTTGGACCTGTCATGCATCAAACTCATGCCATACCAACCATCATGAAACAACAAATATGTCAACAATAAAATAGAGAATCATGAGTAGAACATCACCCAAGTACATCATGTACCAATTTTGTGCCCTTCATGCACAAAACCCATGTACATCAACCATGTACATCATTTACCAAAATGTGTGCTCGACATTCACAACACCCATGTACATCAACCATGTACATCAACATCATACAATGTGCCAAAAGATATCATCCATGAAATGTATCCACCATATGCCAACGTGTGCATCTACCAATATTCCAACCATGTGCAACTACCAATATGCCAAACATGTCAACCAAGTGCATATACCAACGTGCCAAAAAATGTGCATCTACCAATATGCTAAACACGTGTCATATCACTCATGATATGTCTCCACCATGAAGCAAGTGTCATAACCATGTATCTCAAACAAATACCAATTGTTGTGCTAATCAAGTAATACCAATGTTGTAGTATCATCAAACATATGCCATGTATAAACATGTATCACCACTTGTATAAACCAAATACATCAACCATGCACCAATACCACAACATGATGAATCCTCATACATGTATTCCAAATCCTCCATAAAATATGTGCCAATCAAACTGCTAGTAGGTGCCTCTACCAATGTACTAGAAATGTATCAATCATGCATCAACTATAGACAATATGATCAACTCACCAAATACATGTCCCAATATGTAGTCTATCCATATGCCAAATGCATGAATCAAGTTTTCCAGCAAGTAAGCTACCAATACATTATATAACCAAGGTGCCATAACTTCACTGATATAACCAACATTTTTTTTCAACTGAAAATGCATCCATCCATACTTATGGGTTAGTGTCGTGCACCCAAGATTTTATTTTACATAATCCAATAGATGAACACTTAAACCTGCAGCAAAACAATGTCAGAACCTGCAACAAACAATGTCAGACCCTGCAACACAGAGTTATACCATCACATCAAGTTGCAATCCATGTGCATAGCTCTTTTCCTTAGGCTTCATCACATATACACGACCTGTTTCACAACATCTCATGTATGTACGCAACCTATACAAGGTCAGCCTGCGTATGTACGTGACTGGTACCATTGTAACCCGTGTATGCTTTAGTAGATGGCATACTTGAGCCTCCTTTAAGACTTCCATTTTGCTCTAGCTGCTCAGTCTTCTTCACCCACTTCTGAAGGTGTCCCTTCTTCTTAGAACTTGAGCTCTAAGCATCCATATTTTCAAATATGTCTCCCTTCCTTATTTCATTCCTTCTTCTAGTCATGTTATTTGAATTCCTCATCATGAATTGTCTTCTTGTGTTCCAACAATCCTGGGATTTGTGGCCAAATGCACTACAACTATAGCATCTCATGGTGTTATAGTGAACAACAATGTGTCCTACTTGATCGCATCTCCAACACCTTATGGTGTTATAAAATCTTCCATTATATCTCCTTTCATAAGATCTACATTCAAAATATTTATGACCATATTCATTACATGAATAACAATGTGCATGAAAAATACTTTCATACCTTTGCTTTGGTGTCCCAAATATAGCTTCTTGATGTTTTCCTTGCTTTGTTCTTTTGAAATTTTCTTTTCCTTGTGTAGATGGTTGTTTTGTAACATTGTCTTCCTTCTTTGATGGACTTACCTCATGCTTCTTTGAGGTGCTTGCTTCAGCGTGTGTATCTTCTTTCTTATATCCAAGACCTGATTTATCATTTGGTGATCTTTGGCTTTCCAAGATATCACTCAAGATTTGTGAGCTATGAAATAATTTATTTGACTTCTCTACTTTCTTTCTAAGATGAAAAATTTTAGCTTCTAACTTATGACATGACTCTTCATTTTCATTTATTTGATTCTTTAATAGTTCCTCTATTCTTTTGGCTTCTTCAATTTTGGTTTTGAGATGGACAATAGTTTCAAAACTTTTGCTAATCTCATCATCTACCTTCATATATTAATTCTTTAGTCTTGTGATCTCTTCTTCCTTTTCTTCTAGTTGAGTCTTATTTCTCTCTTTGAGCATTTCCTTTAACTTCAAGATGTACCTTTGACTCCTCCTAAGAAAATTCTTAGCGTTATCCAAAAGATAATTATAATGTGTATAATAATGATCACTCCTATATCTATATAAACCCTCTTCAATTTCTTTTTGAAGTTCTAATAGATTTTCTTCCATTCTTTCCATGGGATAACTACTATCAAACTTTACACAAACTATTTCTAGATCTTCTTCTTCACTTGAGAAAAATTCAACATCATTAAATTTTGAATCATTGCAATCAAGATTCTTTGGAGATTTTTTACCTTTATTTGAAATATATTCAATATCTTCCTTCTTGCCAACATTATCACATGATTTATTTCCTTCATTTGAAATCCCTTTAACATCAATACATATGAAATAAAGAGTTGGATATTCTTTACCTTTAATAATATTGATGGAGTGGTCTTCAACATCTTCTTTCTTTTCTTGATATGTATCCTCTAGATTTATCCATAGATACTTGGTGGAAGGGCATTGTCCCATGCTCTCTTTGATAGGGCTTGCGTGTCCACTAAGAGTGGTCTTGAGAGCCAATGCATCATTCTTCTTTCATTCCCTTTGAGGTAAAAACTTTGACTTGTTCTTCAAGGAAACTGATCCACCAATGGATGCCTTCCAAATAGTCGCTCCCATTGTCTTCAAATGTACTCTCATTTCTATTCTCAAAGTAAAATAGTTTTCCTCATCAAGGATTGGAACTTCATCATCCATTTGTGCATCTATGGATCTCCTTCAAGCTTGTTAAGGCTTGTAGCGAAGGCCTGCTCTAAAACTAATTGTTGGACACACCTACCACACTTAGACGGCGGGAGGGGTGAATGAGTGTGGGGCTCTTTATATCAAAACTTCTCTCTTACACAAAACTCCTTAGTTAACATTCAACATATACTCATTACTCATTTATGTTATTTATAACCAGATAGATGTGAACATATATCAACAACATATATTAGCAACATATATCAACAATATATCATCAACAAATCATCTCCACAAGGAACACAAAGAGCACAAGATATATGTACAATTTTCTTTGTATTATGGACTTCAATCCTTGGGGTTTTTCAGCAACAACTGAATAGAGTAAAACTCTACAGGAGCACCAACTCTATATGCAAGACTCAGCTTACATCCTTAGCACCAACTGAGACGAGGAAAAAATCCTCCACGGATATCAATCTATCACAGGTACGTGACCTGTCAGTAGTGTAGCCCGCATGTGTATGTGCCCTGACTCACTAAAACCCACATATGTACACGACCAGTATACACAACAACCTACATATCCCTTCTGAGAAATTAGGGTTTATCGTTTTCCTCACATACTTAGATCCTTTTCAACCTACAAGAAGAATCTCTTATGTCTTTCACTGTCCACATTGACCAGCATCCAGTCACAACACATCCAAGCTCTCCAATAGCTTACTCATGCTCCACAACAAATCAATATGAATGCTAACTCAATTATGTATGAGCACTAGTATACCATAGAAATCATATCACAATTGAATCACAAGAGTACTACTCACTCCATCAACCAGCATAAATCACATCACAACAACCATACCAAGAAAGCCTTAAGCATTCACAACATAACAAACAATAGTATCCATCAAGACAATCATGTAACCATACCAGTGTCTCAGTGAAAGATATGAGCCCATAGAATGCAGATCTGGAACCTACCTCATCATCCAAAAACCTAGCACAAGTTCAACACAAGTCTTCATCATTTCATCCAATGTACATGCCCTGTCCTCATACAGCCCATGTATGTAAGCACCCTGGCCCAATACAACCTGCATACACCTCAGAAACTATGGTTTCTAAAGCTCTGAGAATTTTTCCGTCAAGATCTCTGGCATTCTCGAAACTTTGATACATCCATGAGATCCTCTTCACGCTCTATCTCTTAGAATAGATATTCAATCATGCTCAAGAGATATTCACCAAGGATTCTCTCACAAGAATCTCTCCATCAATACTCCAAAATCTATTCTCACAAGACGCTCTCCATTGATCCAAAAAAAAGATGTCTTACAAGAGACCATAGCTATCTTATTTATACTTTCATCCTCTAGGTCACTTAACCTATTTCTAGGTCACTTAACCCATTTCTAGGTTACTTAACCTATTTTCCTTATTTTAGGGTTAACCTCTTTCCATAAATAGAAAGTTCTCCATTACTTTATCATTTAAATATTCCTTCTTCACTTTGTCACCTCACTTTATCATTTAAATAATCTTCTTTGATTTTTTCACTTCTCTTTGTTATTTAAATAATCTTTCTTGACTTTGTCACTTTACTTTATCATTTAAATAATGATTTCTTCTTTTCAAGCACTTTGACTTCTTTGACCTTTTGGGGCTTCAAACCTTCATGTGAGGGTCCTCCAACTTTTTAAGGTCATAACTCTCAAACCATGAGGATTTATGTGACATTCCACATACCACTGGAAATGGCATGACAAGCACTATCCATCTAGGATAGTTTCACAAACAACTTCATTGATCTTCATCTCATTATTCCACAATCAAGCATGGGTTCTCTAAACATTCTTCTAGGATAACTCAATTGTAAAGCGTCTTCCCGTGAGGGCTTTCACCTTAAGGGGACCAATTTGGAGTTCATCCATTTATGTACCTTTTCAACCATGATAAGACCATTACATCAATCCAACTATGCATCATGTACCAATGAGAACTCAATGATCCATCTTCATCATATCAATGACACCTCATTGATCCATATTCATCTTTATCAATGATAACTCATTGATCCATCTTCATATATGAATTCTCATCAAGGACAATACATATTACATTTGACATCAATAATCAATCAATTAATCCTTTGGCAGCAATCAATCACTTGACATTAATGAAACATGATCCAACAATCTCCTCTTGACATCAATAAATCAAACCATTGGCATCAATGACAACATGATCCAACATAAATTGCAGATAAAAAATGTGCAGTGAGGGTGGAAGGGAGGATATAGGAAGGACTGTAGTCCTCCTCAAATAGAAGCCTGAGACAACTAGGGGGTCGGTGCCTCCTTTCAATTTGGTGCTTGAATAATTCAGGGGGTTGGAGCCTCCTTTCAAGTTGGTGCTTGAAGAAGCATGGATTTGTAGCTTACTTAAGTAGGTGCTCAGAAAATGAAGTGGGATTGTGTCTCCTAGAGTTGGTGCTCTAAAAAGGATTGGTGTCATTCACAATTGCAACTTGTTGTTATACATACATTGTAATTCTTATTAATGATAAATAATTAACTATTTTTAAATTCATTGTTAATTTATTGTTGTGGTTGAAAACATTTTAAAAAGAACTACTAATTGGATAAAAGGTAATATTGATTCACCCCCCCCCCCTCAGTTTTTCCAACACACATGTGCAAAGAGCCAGAAATCAAATGGGAAATCTTTTATGAATCAAGGAAGATTTTAAATTAGGACCCCTCATCACTAGTTTAGGTGAGGGTAGGCCCTGTTAGCACCAATTCTTGCAAGTCATGAGCATCGAGCACAACATACTGAAGAAGTCCATTTCAAGCTTAAAATCAAGCGAGTGGGCATTTTGTTTTCAACGACGAGGATCCA
>ML798402.1:141552-174375 GCA_009831015.1 Picea engelmannii
ACAAAATAAATTATTTCAATAATAATTTTAATGGAGAAATTAGAAGTGGACCCAACCCTAAAATAAGGAAAGTGGGGCCAAGTGACCTAGAAGATGTTTTTAAGGAAGCTACTTGGAGAGTATAAATAAGAGGAAAGGCTCTCGCATTTGAAACACACTTGAACATATTGAATATCTATAGGTGTCTGAGGTATACAAATGATATCTAAGCCGAAATTCTGAGGAAAGTGAAGAAAAGAAAGCCGAAATGCAAGGAAAGATAAATTCTTTTGATGGCGCTTTCTAAGGTATGTTATTTTCAGGTCATCTCACCATTTTCACTATAAGGTTTTTTCTATAATGATTCAGATCCGTAAATTGCTATGCAAGTGAGAAAACATATCCTAGTATATGTTTTTACAAATTCATCTTGTGGGTCGTTGTATTTTGGGATTTACACTCTGTGGAAAATAGGGTTTGTGGCCAGCCCTGAAACTAGTCAAAATCAGGTGTTTCGGGTAAAACCATCATAACTTCTTCATAACAGATCCAAATTTAGTGAAACTAATTGTGATGGTTAGGGTACATTATTTAGTATTCTGTGTAATAATTTCAGATCATTTCATCAAATATTTTGTGCGGGGAACACTCTACAAGGTCGCTCTCTAGAATAAGCCAGAATTCAGCAAGGTATGTCATTTTTGCTATAACTCCTTTTCTGAGAGGTTCGAAGTAGTGATATTTGGAGGAATTGCATAAAACCGATTGAAGAACATTTTGTATCAGTTTCATATATTTATACATTACAGGTTCAAAGTTATGATTACTTCAAGTTAGGGTTGTTGACTAATCCAAAACTAGGCATGTGAGACTAAGGAAAAGTTTGATGAAAATGCTAGTCTCTTGTTTTTAAAGTTAAGAAAGGTTTGCAAGAATGTGATCATATACACCAAGTCTATTACAGAGCTACAAATCATATTTGGATGATGAAATTGATGAGGGCATTTGGTTGAGGTACATGTTGAGTACATGGTTGAGACAAGTAGTTGATGAGTTGACGCACATACATGAGGTGTATAGTTGATGATGTTGGTACATATTGATGAGTCAGAGTTGATGAGTACTTGAAAAATGATTGGTACATACTTTGCACATGGTTGGATGCACTTTTTTATGGTACATGTTGATTACAGGTTGGTGCATGGTTGATGCACTTGTTTATGGTACAGGTTGATTACAGGTTGGTGCATGGTTGATGCACTTGTTTATGGTACATGTTGATTACAGGTTGGTGCATGGTTGATGCACTTTTTTTTGGTATAGGTTGATTACAGGTTGAGGTACAGGTTGAGGCATGGTTGATCCATGGTTCAGATTTATTGGTACAGGTTTACAGTGGTATATCTCAGAGTGATAGTGTGACAGTGGTTCCATCATTCTACTTCTACTTCAGGGTGGCAGGACGGGGCAATGACATGTGGTTTTAGCCACCTTCCGGTTGTAGTCAGAGAACATTAGGGATTGTAGCCTCTTTCTGGTTGTAGCCAGAGATTTGGGGAGTTGGAGCTTCCCTCAGGTTGTAGCCTGAGAAGCTAGGGGGTTGGAGCCTCCTTCCAGTTGCAGCTGGAAAACAAAGGAAGTTGGTGCTTCCAATGAATGTAATTCTTCAAGACATATAAGAAAAAAAAATTCTGTGGTTTTCTCTCGATTTGGGTTTCCACATAAAACACTGGTGTACTATGTATGTGTGTGATTGTTTATTTATTACTACTCATTATTGGATAATAATTCTACATTGATATAACATTTGAAGAAAAAGGATTATAATTACGTTATTACTAATTCACCCCCCCTCTCCGTAATCCAACAGAAATGTGAAACGCGAAAAGCACCCAGGAGCCATTTCGACATTTCGACTACTGGGACTTCAAGAGACATAGGGCCACCCCTCCACTTCATCGGGAATTGCCGAAACTCGAAACGCGAAATGTAAAATCCACCCAGAAGCCATTTCAGCATTTCGGCTACTGGGATGTCAAGAGACACGGGGTCTCTCTCTTCCACTGCATCGAGAATCCTTGAAACCTGAAGCGTGAAATGTAAAATCTGCCCAGGAGCCTTTTAGCATTTTGACTACCGGGATGTCAAGAAACAAAGGGTCGCTCCTCCACTGCATCAGGAATTGTCGAAACATGAAGAGCGCCTTTGAAGATGGGCACAGGTTCATGGACCGTGGTCACTTGAGGTAATAGAAGGAGTTGGTTAAAAGGACGAAGTGATGGGTTTAATTGCAGGAGGTAGTTAATGAATATTGAGCAGGTGGTTGAGACCTCAGCTCAACCCATTAATGGAAGGTATGGGAGGCCTAGAGCAATCAGCCCGTGGTACCCTTGTATGAAGGTCCCCTTGCAAGAGCCATGCTGAGTTAAAGTGGTGTCTGATGAAGGAGTTTTGTCCAGGTTTGACCGAGGAGCCTGCACATGCTAATTTGGACTTTAATGTCCTAGCTACCTCCCTGTTGTGAAGGTGGCGAATTCCTCTGAGTATATATGCTTAGTTTTTGTATTTCTGGAAGCATGGATGGTACAGAAGAGCTCCCAACTGTAATGTTTTAATGAAGCACTGGTTTTCTTGTCTATGTATATGTATATGAAATTTCCTTGTTTAATGTAAGCCAACTCTCATCTTATTTCAATCTCACACTGAAAGAGTTCATGACTGAATGATTTACATGAATCATCATGACTGTGTTATGATAAAGGATTTATTATAGCATTGTTATGTTCTTTTAGTGTTTTTTCTTTTGAATATAAGAGGTTCTTGTGTTCAAAGTTTTCTTCTACAAGTTGTTGGAAGCTTGATGCCTACAACAGCCCTTCACATTTCCTTACAGAAGTATTCCTCCTACTCACCCTTATTACAACTTACTGCCTGAAATTGAATCAAGACCTCATCTGCTTGTGCATGTCTGGCCTAGTTTCTAAGTTAGAACGATATTGTTCCAAGTTTACTTCCATCCATCACCCTTTATCAACAAATCATGACATTTAAAAATGATGGGCTTCAGGCTTACTCCTGCATCAATCCAGGAGTGACTTCTGACACCAACATTTCTGGCACTGTTTCCAGGGATGAAGTTGAAAAGTTTCCCAGGGATTGAACAACATCGAGCCTTTGATTTTGAAGGTGCATCAGGCATCAGATCCCTACAAGATTGCTACTGTGCACCTGGTGACTCCATTGTGACAAATCCACTGTGGCAAACTTGTTGTTTTAGTTGTGGCTTCCAGAGGTAGACACACGCGGTCCCATCCACAGCTGCCTCTAGCTACACCTAAAGCTACTCCAGAGGTGATTTTCATAAATGGAAAGGCCTCTGAAGGAGAAACTTCCACTGCTGAACCAGGTAATTCGTTATCTCCTTCTGTAGAAAGTCCATTTTCTTCTTCTCATCTTCCTAGCAGACCTTTTTCTGAAGTTTCCCATTTCCTAAATTTCGAGAGTGTTCCTACTGAGTGCTCCCCTCCTGGTCTGGGATTGGAGGGAGAAATCCTTGTCACTCCCCTCTCCCCTGAAGCTGTACCTTGGCATAGATATAGGACCATAGAAGATTTCCCCATCCCTAGATTTACCACCCCTCATCCTATTACTATTGTTTCTACTGCACAGAGAGAAGCATCTGTTGACTCAAGCCCCTTAGCCTTCTCTCTGAATCCCCCATTGTTTCCACGTCCACCTGTAAGCTCATTTCTAGTATCCCCTATTCAAACTCCTTCTCCTCCGAGTTCTCCTCCACCTAATATTCCTATGGCAAGAGAAAATCCCCCCATGACCAGAATGGAAGCTATAATAGCTGCTAGGTATGCTCCCCTTGTGTTACCTCAGCCTCTCAATTCCCTTCCAACAGATGGCTACCTTAAGCAGTTGCCCAAGTTTAGAGGCAAAGGGGACATAGCTGTAGAAGAACACCTTGAAGCCTTTTACAGTTTTACGGATGATCATGTTATCATGCATGCAGAGGTATGGATGAGGATTTTCTTCCATAGCCTTGAAGGCGAGGCTAGAAAGTGGTTTAGAGCCCTGCCTCCTGGATCTATTGATGGGATTGAGGCTTTGGATAGCACCTTTTTGAGACAGTGGGGAGACAAAAAAGACTTCATGTATTACATGACAGAGTTTGGGTCTTTGAAGAGAAAGGAAGGAGAGTTTGTCTTTGACTTCTCCAAGAGATTCAATAAAATGTACAATAAGATCCCCATTGAAATAAGGCCCTCAGAAGCCTCTGCTAAGATCACTTATGCTAGCGCTTTTGATCCAGGTTTTTGCCTTCTGTTGAGGGAAAGGAGAGACACTACTCTAGCTCACATGAAGGATGCAGTCGTGGAAGTAGAATCTAACATATTGGTTGTCGACCGACTCATGAATAAGGCTGATAGAGACATATCTAGGAAGAGACCTAAAGCCTCCCCATCCAATTCCTCTCCCCTTCCCCTTCAGATGGATGAGGTAACTAAAGTGATAAATTCACTTTCAGCTAGAATGGAAAGGTGGGAGTTGGAAGGGAAGCCCACGTACAGAAATCCCCAAAATATTGATAACAGAGGCTTCAGGAGGCCTAGAAACAATGTGCCACAGGCTTTGCCAAGGGAACAAAGGAGAAAAGACAGAGATGAGTAGAGGATTCAAACCCCTCTCCAAAATAACCTAGTTGCTCATGAGGAAGGAGAGGAGATAGATGAGATTGACCCTGAAATTCACTGTATTGAAGACACCTTCCCTTTTCCCCATTTGACTCAATCTATATATGAAGAATCCCTTATGAACAATCAAGTCAATGAGTTGGGTAAAGGGGAAAATGCCAACAAAACTCCTAACAGATATCATCTCAGGTCAAAGAAGAAAGAAGGAAATTTTGATAGCCATGATCAGCCTCTCATAGTGAAAAAACCTGCTAAGCCTGTAATAATCACTACTAAAGAGAAGAAAACTCAGAATACTTTGCCAATAGCCAAAGAAATTGTCTCTGAATTAAGGGAAGCTCCTAAGCCTCTTTCCTCCTTTAGTTTTGAGCATGAAATTCAAAATATTAGAATTCCCGTACCCCTCTCAGAGATAGTTAAAAATGAAGACTTCAAAAGGTCCCTCTCCAAGCTGCTACAATCTGAGTCCCCCCAACCTTCTATAGACTCAGTAAATCTTCAAGATGAAAATCTAGCAGTCATCCTAGGTCCCATGGTAGAAGACAGAGATGATTCATCCCCTCCCTTCTACACATCCCTGAACATACATGATACAGTGCTGCATAATTGTCTCATGGATTCAGGAGCTTCCCACAACCTTATGCCCAAAATAGTCATGGAAGAATTGGGATTGGAAGTGACAAAGTATTATCATGACTTGTACTCTTTTGATTCAAGGAGGGTGAAATGCCTTGCATTCATCAAAGACTTGGTGGCCTCTTTATTTCAGCTATCAATGAAGAGTGTGGTCATGGACATTGTACTAGATGATGTTCCCCCCAAGTTCGGCATGTTGTTGTCAAGATCTTGGATTAAAAAAATTGGAGGAACATTATAGATGGATCTCACATATTCCACCATTCTGGTCTTTGGAGGGGAACACAGGAGGTTGTACAGAGAAGCTAAGCTGACCTACATTGTTAGTGATGAAGTAGACCCCACCAATCATCCTATATTTGCACTTGACACTGATTTGGGGTCTAGTTTATTGCAGATCTTTGAGACTCCTCAAGCCCCTTTTCAAATCAGAAAGAAACCCATATTTAATCATTAGATACCTCCTCCAACCACCTCTGTTTGGAAGATGTTCTTTTATGGAGCTTGTTCTAGCGAAGGCGCTGGTGCTGGAGTGGTTTTTGTGTCGCCTTGTCAGGAAACCATATCCCTGTCATACAAGATAGAATTTGAAGCTACCAATAATGTGGCAGAATATGAAGCTCTTGTTCTGGGTACAAGGGCTGCAAAAGAAATGGGAATTAAGGAGGTAGCAGTGTTCGTAGATGCTGAGTTGATAATCCAGCAAGTCAAAAATTCTTATCGAGCTAAGCATCCTCAGCTCAGGGGTTACAGAAATGAGGTGTGGGACCTGATTGATAATTTATTCTCGGCTTTCAACATTTCTTTTATTCCAAGAGAGGAAAATACTTTGGCCGATTCTTTAGTTGTCTCAGCTAGTCTGTTCAAGATCCCTCTGCCACCTAAGATCAAATATGAGGTTGAGATAAGATACAGGACATCTGTTCTGGACAATATCAGGCATTGGAAGGTATTCGAAGATGATCTTGAAATCGAAAAATTTCTTCAGTCCGTCGATGAATTTTCTGCATTGCACATTGATCAAGATTCTGATATTGAAAGTCACCCTCACCCTGAGGTACTTTTAAATAAAATTTCTAATCACCATATTATTCATCTACCTAGCAATCACATTCCGAAGGGACTGGTCCCTTTAGAAAGACTGTTTGATGGGAATGATGTGGCAGTAAAGGGTAGGGTTTTGAGTGGAGATGTTGATACAATGGAGTGCAATATCGACACACGGGAGGAGCCTAAGTTTTTCAAATTGTCAAGTAGTTTGACCAAAGAGCAGAGGGCCGAATATACCAAGTTATTAAGAGAATTTGTTGATGTGTTTGCATGGACCTATGAAGACCTCAAGACATATGACACATCTGTCATTAAACACAAGATCCCACTGAAGGAAGAGGCTAAACCATTTAGGAAGAAGCTAAGACAGATAAATCCCATGTTGTTTCCTGTCATGGAGAGAGAAGTGAAGAAGTTGTTAGATTCCCAAACCATTGTCCCCTTGAGATATTCTGAGTGGGTGGCCAATTTGGTCCCCGTGAGGAAGAAAAGTGGAGAAATCAGGCTCTGCGTCAATTTCAGGGACCTGCACGAGAGCTCAAAGAAAGAAAACTATCCCTTTCCCAACATGGAACACATATTGCAGAGGGTAACTGGTGCATCTAGGATATCCATGATTGATGGATATCCATTGAGGGTAACTAGTGGAGAAATCAGGCTCTGCATCAATTTCAGGAACCTGCACAGGAGCTCAAAGAAAGACAACTATCCCTTTCCCAACATGGAACACATATTGCAGAGGTTAACTGCTTTCAAGCAGCACTCACCACCCGGTAAGTGTTTCCATGTTTCATTTATTTAATAGTTAGATTTTATTTCATTTACATTTTTTAATTTTTGTTCATGTGTAATTTGATTTTTTATAGATCATGTTTGATTGTAATTTCAATTTCATTTTATGAATTCATGTTTAACAAACACTCATATTTCAATGTCTGTGTTATTGTTTCATCTATAACCATTGATCATAGTCTATAACCATTGAGAAGTGTTTCCATGAAACATAGTATGAGATTTTCATAGTTAGTTAATGCAAAGATAAACCATAAGTTGCTCACGTGATGATTTGATTATTCTCATTACACTTCAACACATTGAGATCATAGGTTTGATTTCATTACTTTGAGGATTTTAAGTAAGCTGATAGAACTTTGATTTCATAAAAAACATAGAGCTCTCAATGAATTTCTATCTCAGTCATTTTGAAATACAAAATCAAGAAATAACCTTGATAAATCTGAATCGAATTGGAATGATTATAGATGAGCCTGCAACACAAATTCCAGAACCATATCTAATTTTTAATTTGAAAATTGGTTCTGCATTAAATAAGAGGAAACATAACCGGGTTTGAGCAAAGAGAAACATTCTAGCATACTTATAAACAAAGAAGTGTTTATTGCCAATAAATGAATTGATTATCATTTATATACACTGGAACAAATCAAAATTCTGAGAAGGAAACTTGATGGAGAGTTGACAGTTAGTTTGACTGAGTTTTTAGAGTGATTGGGTATTATGATAAGTCATTATTTAAAGGGTGTGGTTGAAGAGTTAGTACTTTTTTTTTAAATATTATTTGATTGAGTACTCAGTTTGTATGAGTGGTTTGTCTTACGAGTTTAATTACTAGCCTTTAGACTTCAAGTTGAGTTGATAAAGATTAGTAATATATTTTGGTTTGGTTTGAAATTCAAGTTGAGGGTACTCTATTTACAACATATTTGGTTTCATTATAGATTTTGGGTACCAGTTTGCATTATAATTTCTTTTATAAATTTAAGAAATTTAGTTGATTCAGTGAATCTTAGGTGTTGATTGCATTTGATGATTTTGAGTTCCCCGCACTTAGTTTTTATTTCCCGTACCTTTGTATTCTCTCCACTTTACTTTCACGTAGTTTCAATCACCAATAGACAAATTAAAGGTCTAACTCGTGAGATATGGCCTTCCTGCGTTGGAATTCTTCCTAATATGTTAGTTTCTATCGTGAATTTCATTTCTGTGTGCTTGTTTCTTTTATTGCATTTAAGTGTGGATCCACTATAGGAAATAATCATTGAAGGACAAAAGACTTGAGTAAGATACTCATGATTAATCACATGAACATCACCCTGAGTTCTTGAAAGATTGCGATCTAAGAATTTATAGCACTAAGTTATTCCTACATCCCAGTGATGAATCCTTTGTGTTAATTTCCTGCAGTGTGGGTTTGAAGATTGTTTTTTCAACTTTAGATTAGGCTATACTAGGCTCTGATCTTGCATTTCCTGCGCCTGTACCTCGAAGCTTACGAGCCCCGGTTGATAATTAAATGTGGGAATTAATAGTGCATATATTATTCCGACAATATGTATATATGTTTGTAATATGGAACATGCATGTAATTGTTTTTTTTAATTGAGTCAACTTTATTTTTATTATTCTTTTTTTTTTTTTTTTAATTGAGCCAACTTTATTTTCATTATTGTTATATATATANTATATATATATATATATAATTGAGTCGACTTTGATTTTTCTTAATGTTTAATTTAACATTATCTAATATAACATAATGCTAATGTGACAACAACTCCATACTGGGATGTAGAGCACCTCACTACTCTCAGTGAAATAAGTTGAGATTTATGATTGCCACTTCTTGATTTGACAACTTGGCTGAGTGGATGGCTTCTTAATCTATCGACACCACATCATGAATTTGTCTCCGCTTTAAAAACCTAAAATGTTCTTCAGAAATTACTTCATTCATAATTAGTTTTAATCTTAGGGCTATAATTTTAGCCACAATATTATAAATCACATTACAAAATTAAATGGGTTGAAAGTCATCGAAATATATTCCATCTTGTGTTTTAGGGATAAAGGTAATAAACATAGAGTTTAAGGATCCCATGAATTTCCTAGAGCTATGAGATTCCCTTACCACATTTAATAGGTCATACTTCAAGAACTCATAAAATCCCATGAAGAATTCTACCGTGAGTCTATTCTATCTAGAGATCTTCCCTTTATGCATACAGCCCAATTCTGCGATAAATTCAGCGTTTGAAACATCTTCTTATAATGATTGGTTCATTTTTTCTATAAAGGAGGGAGAGAATTTGGATATCACCTCCAATATTTCTTGAATCAAACATCCTTCTTGTTCCTTGAAGATAAAATGGAAATGACAGAACCCTTCCTTTACTTTGTTCTTAAAAGTATGGACCAAATAATTGTCCAAGGGTTTAATCTCCAAAATTGAGTTCAAGTTTTTTTGAGAGTTTGCGTATTGATAAGAAAAATTTCATGTTATTATTTCCCTCCTTAATCTAAATGGATAGACTTTTGAGCCACTAAGAGACTTCCTCCTACTCCAGAATTGGATGGTGATTGAATTCCAGATTCCTTTGGTGAAATAATTCTTCGCCTGAAAAGGAGCTCAAGACATTATTTGAGTATAACTTTTTGATATTTTGTTTCTCCTCCTTTAGTACTGAGTGAGCCTTTTATCTGAAATATTTGGCCCACTTCTTCGTGGTTGATTTGATTCTAGAAATATTTTTGACAAAATAGAACATAAACGAGGATGTACAGGAGGGTGACAGATGTACCCAGGCTTCCTCCACCAACTTCCTGTAGCCTTATTCCTTGAGACATGCATAGTTAAACTTAAATGGAGAGGGATGATTTTCTCCCCCTTGATCCAATTGAAATAAGATCGGTGACTGATAAGATATACCTCCCATATACACCCAAGGATTTAATTGAAATGAGCCTTCCATAAAGATTTAGTTACCAGAAAACGATCCAATCTTTTTGAGACCGCAACTACGTTTTCTTGGAAGTTTTGCCATGTTGGCACCGACTTCGCTGGTTCAACGTTGACCAACCTATGATTTTCAAATTACACAAAAAATATTTCGCTCTATGGTTCTATTCTGTAATTATCTCCCCAAATTTATTTCATTGACAATGTTAGACTTAAATCTCCACCGATGATGCTGAGAGGGTCATCCCACACCTTGGAAGCAGATAGTTTTTCCTAGAAGGGAATGCAGTCCGTGTATGGCACATAAATATTTATCACTATGAACTTGAGACCCAAATATTTGACTTCCAAATGAACCAAGATGGTTGAATTGAGTGAGGATGTGGAAAGGGTTTTGAAGGAAGGACTCAATCTTGTTAGCATACCTCCTGACTATCCATATCCATCCATTTGGATCCACCATACAAAAGACCAAATTTGTAGCCACGAATCTAAGGTGTCTCTTTCTCTTAACCCATCCGCCATAGTTTCCTAAAGAAAAATAATATTAGGCTTTAGACTCACACTGATTCATTTGAGGGATAAAAAATTTCAACGCCCATAACCCCTCTCGCATTGAAGGAGAGAACTATAACGAGGAATCCTTTTTTAGGGATTTCCATGTTCCAAGGGTCCTATAAAAGGTGGTTCGTTTTCGTTTTTTAATGTCCAAAACAACCTTTTGTTGATATTTCAGTAGGCAATATTTTCTTCCAACATGATTAGTTTGTAAGGGGTCAAGTGCTAAACCTCCTTGCGATGATGATCCCTCTTTGAATTTTCAGTGTGAATGCAAGCCATATACCTTCTTCGGAGAGGGACTACATTCCACTAGTTTTAAAATCGGTTTGGGTTCCTCCTCTCCATCTCCTCCAACACTAACATATATTTGCAAGGAAACAAGGTTCCTTGGGGGATGAGGTGGAGAGGTTAGTGTGTCATTACTGCACTTGCAAGAGGGGATAGAAGGGGATGGGGAAAATGTCATGGGAAGACTCCTTACCTCTTCCACTTCATTATTTTTCTCAACCATGTCAAATCATCTTTGGAACCACAAAATCCATCAAACCCTATCCCTAAAAGGTGACATCAAGGCTAGAGGGTGATGTAAAGAACCAATATGGTTCTTACCACCGACATCCATCATAAATGGGATGAATAATTGTAATCCATATTGGACAATAAATATATTGAATACGAATATATATAATGAGATAAAATTAGATAATATATGATGAATAGATGTACAATGCGAGTGCCCAATATATAGAGAACCTAAAGGCACTTGTGGTGATCATCCATGAAAGGATGCATCCCTTAGATAATTAATAGCTATTTATTATTATTATTATTATTATTATTATTATCAATTAATATTATATATATATTGTATTTTACATTACCTTCCCCTTAAAAATGCTTTGTCCTCAAAGCATGATTAGAGAAGCACCTATCTCTTGTTCTAACTCTAACTGAATTCTCATGATCTTTTGTTTTTGTAGTTGTGACACTTGATGAAACAAAACGATATAATCTTCAAATTCCTAAAGTAATATGATGCATCTCTTTGGAAGTGATCTTTCCCAAATCTAGTTTCATTGGAATTGTTTGATGATTGATTGTTCGGATATCATTTCTTATTTTAGGCTTCCATAGAAGTTGTCGATTTTGTCTTCGTTCTTTTTCAATGTTGTAGTTTGGTTGTTGGTAAGAAGAACATTGTTTATATTCCTCTTGACCTTGTTGTTGGTCATAACGACTCCTTTGATTTGGATGACGATAAGGCACCTGAATCTCTTATGAATATTGTTTATTGGCTCTTTCTTCAACTTTTGATGTTTCTGGTAATTCAATTGGATTGGTGTTTGTTTCTTTCTCTAAGGTTTGGATTTTTTGAACTAGAATCTTCTCTATTTCAATTGATTTAGTCATTCTTTCTTTGTGATCTATCTCTTCTTGTAAAGACTTCTTATCATGTTTTTAGATTTCTAATTTGGTTAAGTACGTCTTGATTATGTCGCATTAACCGTAAAAGTTCTTCTTTATTTCCTCACTTGTCATCTTCATTTTTTTATTCCAAATTTTCTGTTATTTTGTTCTTTAAAATTTTAATTTGTGAAAGAAATTGTTGATTAAGTATTCTTAAGCGAGAGGTTTCTTCATCTTTTTTCGGATAATTTCTTCTCATTCTTTAACTTATTGATTTTTTCAACCAAGATTTGATTATGGTTCTTTAAATGACAATTATGTTCATCTTTCTTTGTTAATTTCTAAATGAGATCACGATTAGCTTGTTCTAACTTCTAATCCCTTTGCTTCTTATCTTTTGCCTCATTTATTTGTACCAATAACTTTTGGTTGTGTTTTTTTAAGAAATAAATGTCTTTGTCTTTTTCTAGTATTTTTCCCTCAAGATTTTGTTTTTGTCTCTCTTCTTGGTTTTTTTGCATTTTCTCCAACAACACTTGAAATTACAATTTTCTGTTGTGTTGTTGATAAAGAATTAGTTGGTTCTATAATTATTTTATTTTTACTTCCCAATGCATGCCACCTTGATTTTCTACTAAAGTAAAAAGATTTTTACAATATGGACAAGGGTGAGTTCCATTTATAAGGCCCTTTTCATACTCTTCCTCTTTTGCACAATAGAGAAATTTTGTTGAAAATGTTTTTTTTTAGATGTCATAGTTCAATTCGTATTTATTTTTTATAAATGATAAATGGATGAATTTCAAGAACCCACTTTTAAAACAATACACTTTTCACTTCTTCTTTTTTTTAAATCCTTTAACTTTCCTCTTGTGGATATCTCTAACTCCATAATATTTTATATGATACCCCCTCTTCTTACTTTTCCTATATGACTATCATTTACACAAGTTAATTGGGCACATTATTATTTTTCTAAAATATCTTTTGACTTTTATTGAATTAATATTACTCCAAAAGACTTAGGTCATTGACTTTTTATTTTGGCTTCAACCCCACCACATGTATATAGAAAGTTGTAAGAAGTTACCACTATAAAATTATTTTTTTATAGGGTAGGGAAAATACCATGGGCCAATGGTTTACCAAAACCATGGGCTTGTAAACCACCCACAGTAAAATCAAAATTTACTCTTCCTTCTACTTTGGAATATTTTCTTTTTTTATTCTTTCTTTTTTCTTTCTTTCTTTCTTTTTTCTTCTCCCTTTTTTTTTTCCTTCTTCTTGATATCTCGTAATAACTTATAATTTCTTGCAAAGTTTTTTTTTTCAATGTTAATGTTTTTATGATGATTTTCTTGGTCAAAGACTTGCATAAATTAGAGAAACTAAGATTTTTTTTTTTGTATGAGGCTACAAGCCTGTATGGCCAATGGATAGGATCAACAAAAAAGCTCTGATACCAATGCAAAAAACCAATCTGGTTCTTACCACTGACATCCATCATAAATTGAATGAATAACTGTAATCCATACTGGACAATAAATATATTGAATAAGAATATATATAATGAGATAAAATTAGGTAATATATGATGAATAGATGTACAATGAGAGTGCCAAATATATAGAGAACCTAAAGGAACATGTGGTGACCATCTATTATTATTATTATTATATATATATATATATATATATATATATATATATATATATATATTGTATGTTACAAGTGACATGATAGGCCTTCAAAGACCACATCCAAGTGCAATATGTGTGCAATATTGTCCCCAAGTGATGCGAAGGTGCCTCCAAAGGAAACATCCTCCATCTTATGTGCACAAGAGCTCTGGGGTGCTCTGCCCAACCTATGGGATTCTAGTCCATATGAGTGGAATAATGACCAGAACTACTCAAACCAAGCCCATTTGTCCATTTTCTAAGGTTATGAGAATGTGAGAGCCATTGTCTGAGGGTGGTGAGTCATTGGATGATCCACTGTTCTCCATCACATGTTCCAAATTCTTGTAATAAAACCGCAATGTCCTGGTGCAAGCCCAAGACATCCATCAAGAACCATGTCAGGGCCATCCAAAACAAGACAAAGTATAAGACAAGGCCAGTCAAAGTTCATAATAAACATTAGTCCTTAAAACATGTGAAGTAAGATGCAACTTAATACATAAGCCATGTAAAATGATTCACCCTAGTATCCCCTTCACGCATCACACCGTCCAGGAACCCATGTGAGTTACCTATTATAAGTATGGGAGGGTCTTGATACATGTGGATATCAGTGGCCACCCACCTCTTCCAACTAGCTCACATGCAGTTTTCATTTTGGAAGTTATTTTCCTAGCTTTTCGAGTCTTGAACTTCCGAGGTCATTTTGAGGCCCTAAAAAACAAGTTTTGGGATTGCCACAATCACACTGGAAACATACCCAAAGTGTGATGAAATAATGTCTATTCCTCGGATAGACCTTTCCAAAGGGATATCGTGTGCCTAAAATGAAGATCGTATGAAAAATTTATGACCTCAAGAAATTGATGTACCAACTCACCCCAACAGGGCCCACTTGACTTTTGGTGCTTCATCTCTTAGGGTTAGGTTTTTGGATATCTAGGGTTTTGGCATTCATGTTTGATGTAAAAAGGCCTTTGGAGCCTCATTGTACTCATCTTTTTGTGAATGAGTGCAACCATCACATCTATTCTTATATATAAGCCACCATCATTCAAGCAATCTTGTTTCAGTCTGCATTTTACATTTTCAACATATTTCTGACGCAGGGTCCCCCAACCCTCAGGTCAGAGTCCGCACATGATCATTCAATTTTGGCCCCTTAGAGTTTCACTAGCTCTTAAATTTCCTCTTCAGGAAATTTATTCACACACCCAACTGAGTGTGTGTCACAGGTCTTTCTGAGTTATGCTCACGTGATCTTTGCACTGGCATGAACTCCACGATCAACACCCAACTGACATTGGGACTTTCCCCTTTTCCTTTTGGGATACCGTATTTCGCGAGTTCACGAATCCTATTGTCGAGCACCTTGACTCTTCAACCTTTGAAATCTGAAATACCGAAATGCCGAAATGGCTTCCTTTCTCGAGATTTCGCTAACCGAGAGTTCGAAACTCTCGATTCTAAAACATTGCCTCCTCGAGTTTTCGGATCCCAAAATGCCGAATTTCCGAAACGCTCCTCCACAGTTCCTTCACGTTTCACGTTTTCAGTATATGTGGAGTGATCTGCTCCTTATCAGCGGGAATGTTGAAAAACCGATTCCCGAAATGTCGACAAATATCCTGTCGCGATTTCTGATTCTGGGCTTTCCTCCCCACTGTGTCTCGATCACTTGCCTTCAGGACCTCCGAAACCCCGAATTCTGAAGTTCTGAAATTTTGAACTTGTCACTCTTCACCTTTATACAAAAAAACTCTTTTCACGTTTCGGGGATTTGATCAACCAAACGTTTCGTCCACACTTTGGACTTATGACCCCCGAAATGCCGAAATGATCTCGATGGTCCAATGATCGAAATCAACGGTCCACGTTAAATCCTGCCTTTCGAAGGTGGATCTGTCCAACGCTTAACTTCCCTCGCAACTTTCTTGGATCATATGGTCCTTGCTATTTCGAGATTTCTCCTCGAATAATTCCGACTGTTCAGTTTCCTCCTCAAGAACCTCTGACTCAAAATCGACTATGCGATCCTTCTCTAGGGCATGACTTCTGCACAATGACTTGAGCTTCCTGCTTTCTCTTGAATGATTCAAAGGCCCTAACCCTTCTGAGCTTTCATCAGAAACTCAAGTCTTCAAGGAGACTCCTGCACACACTCCTTGTGGAAATCCTTCAAATACTTCAGCGTACTTGAACTCCCAACTCTGTGCACTTTCTCTACAACAACAGTCCTTCAATCTCTCAACCTTAGTTGATAATTTCTAAGGTCTTGACCAGCCTGCACACACCTTGCACAACTTTTTTGCTTATATTGCACTTCTTCTAGAATGAGAACAATGGTATCCCTCCTGAGATTTTAGAGATAAACTCTGAACCTTCATCAACGCACTCCTTGCAGACGTTTCACTGCACTTCTTCCAGGAACTCTCACTCAGGAAGAGAAACAATTGAAACTCATTCTCTTTATCTCTAAGAATTTAAACATTCAACATGAAAACATACATTCACACACAAAATAATAACAAATGCATGACAGAGAGAGTAAGAAACTGTAAGCAGACCATTCAGCATGTATACACGGGAAACATCATAACACCATGAGTCTGAATCAAAGCTTCATATATTAATTCAAGCTTCTGTACATGGGTTCTCCTCTACAACTCTTCTGCTATTGCTCTTGTCTTCTCTATGCTAATGTGCTTAATGATCTAATTCTTATTGAGACAATGATACAAAGATGAGGGTGTCTATAGTCGTTTTCCCTCTTGCTCCTAAAACTCTCTAATCTGGAATTTAAATCTACCTACTTTCATTAACTGAGCATAAATGCCTTTTACATCGATAGATGAGAGAAGATTTCTCAAGATCTGTTTACAATCACTTATTCATAAATGCGTGTACGCCTTCCTTAACTATTTCATTAATATTCATTCCTTAGTCTTTCAAAATATTTCAAAACATTTTCAACATGTGCAAAAATGTGTTGCGCTCATCCCAGTTGTCTTCCGCCTCCACGCTCGCTTGCTGCTGGCGATGCTCCTGCATCATACTCCCTCGCTTGAAAATTTTCATGGACTCATTTTCACGAGTTCTTGCATGGTCTGTCCATGCTTCTGAATCTCTTCTTCATTCTCTCAACTAGCATCTTCAACTGGATGTCTCTTCTATTTGACCAAGTATTCAAAATACTCTTTTGTCCTGGTCCTCTTGTTGATTCTCTTGTCAAGTATAATTTCCATCTGTGGATTTTCAGCTACAGGCATTTGTTTAGTCCATTGAACCTCTGTATTCTCACTGTATGCTCTTGCTTCTTCATCTCTTTAAGGGTACAAATTATAGATGTTGAATATCGATGAAATTTCGATCCCATCGGGTAATTCGATCTCATATGCATTTGCCCCAAATTTCCTTACGATCTTGCATGGTCCAATCTTCTTCATTTTCAGTTTGTTATATGTTCCCCTTGGGAACCTTTCTTTCCTCAGATGTGCAAGAATCAGATCACCAACTTCAAACTGAATTTCTCGCCTGTGTTGATCTACTCTGCGTTTATAGTCTTGACTCGAATTTTGCAAACGTTCTCTCACTTGGTTATGAAGTTCCTTCATTGCCTCTACAAAATCCTCTGCACTAGCACTTCTAGTTTCATTCTGTTTTGAATCCTTTAATTCAAAAACTCCCCTTGGCTGCATTCCATACACAATTTGGAATGGACTCTTCCCTGGGATTTTGTTGAGTGAATCATTGTAAGCAAATTCCGCCTGTGGCAGAATGTGATCCCACTGACTGTGGTGTTCAGTGACTAGGCTCCTTAGCAAATCTCCCAAGATCTTGTTCACAACTTCTGTTTTCCCACCCATTTGAGGATGATAAGATGAGATAAATGACAAATTTGTCCCTAGCTTCTTCCATAAATTCCTCCAGAAATGTCCCACGAACTTGGTGTCTCGATCTGAAACTATGCTTCTTGGTAAGCCGTGAAGTCTGACAACTTCCTTGAAAAACAGGTTCGTAATATGAGTTGCGTCGCTGGTTTTTTGACATGGTATAAAATGTGCCATCTTTGAAAATATGTCTACCACCACAAAGATTGAATCAAATCCTCTTTGCATTCTTGGCATCCCCAATATAAAATCCATGCTCACTGCATCCCACGACCTTAGGTATGGGTAATGGCTGGTATAACCCTATGTTCTGCCTTTTTCCCTTTGTGTGATGACAAATTCTACATATGTCCACAAATCTTTGGACATCTATCCTCATCCCTGGCCAAAAATATGAGCCATTTAATTTTGAAAACGTTTTGTCATGATCGAAATGTCCGGCTAATCCTCCACTATGTTTTTCTTTCAACAGATTCTCCCTCATGGAGAATTTTGAAATACATAATTGATTGCCTCTGAATAATAATCCATCCTGGATCATATATTCGGTCCACTGGCTTATGTCCCTGAGAATCGTATTCTTAGATGCCTCATACGCCTCTTTAAAATCTATATTGTCTCTGTACATTTCTTTGAGATTATTAAAACCCAAAGTTTTGACTCTAAATTCCTACATAAGCAAACATTTCCTGCTCAAAGCATTAGAAACTTTGTTAGAAGTTCCAGAAATATGTTTAATTACAAAAGTAAAATTATGCATGTATTCAACCCATTTAACATGTCTTTGGTTCAACTTCTCTTGTTGAGTCATGAATTGTAAGGCATGATTATCATTGTACAAAACAAACTCTTTAGGAACCAAATAGTGTCTCCATTTTTTCAGCGCTTGTATGACTGCATAAAATTATTTGTCATATGTGGGGTAATTAACCTTTTCTGCATTCAGTTTCTCACTAAAGTATGCGATCGGTATGTCATCTTGGCTCAAGACCGGTCCAATTGCAAATCCACTAGCATCACACTTGACCTGAAATGTCTTACTGAAATCTGGCAACACCAGAATTGGTTGTTCAATAATCTTTTTCTTCAACAAGTTGAAACTGTTTTGTTCTTCTTCTGTCCAATGAAAATATTTGTGTCTTTTCTTCACCGTTTCCATCATTGGTGCGCTAATCCCACTAAAATTTCGTATGAATTTTCTGTCGAACTTGCTAATCCATGGAAGCTTCGAACCTCAAATACACCTTTCGACGATGTCCAATTCTTAATCACCTCTACCTTATCTGGATCCATTTTCAGCTCATCTGCAGAGATAACAAAACCCAAATAAATGAGTTTTTTCCTCATAAATGTTGATTTCTTCATATTTATCAGCAACTTCTCTTGCTGTAACCTCCTCATCACTGTAGCTAAATGCTTCAAGTGTTATGTTTTTGTCTTGCTGAAAATTAATATATCGTCAAGATATATGATGACGAACTTCCCGATAAACTCTTTTAGGACTTCATTCATCAATCTCATGAAAGTACTGGGCACATTTGTTAAGACACATGACATAACAAACCATTCATACAGCCCCTCATTCGTCTTGAAGGTTGTCTTCCATTTGTCACCTTCTCTCATACGAATTTGATGATATCCTCTTTTCAAATCAATCTTTGAATTTGTTTTTGCTCCACTCAAGAAATCCATCAAATCATACATCCTTGGAAAAGGAAATCTATATCTGATGGTAATATGTACACATCCTCCAGCCTCCATCTTTCTTTGGGCTGAGCAATGTTGGAACAACGCATGAACTCAAGCTTTCTCGAATCAACCCTTTGTCCATTAAGTCCTGGACTTGTCTCTTGACCTCTTCATTCTCCTGCGATGTCAATCTATATGTTGATTTGTTTGGTATACTACCTCCAGGTATAATATCGATGTGATGACTTATACTTCTGATCAGTGGCAACGAACAAGGTAGTTCGTCCACTACTATATCAATAAACTCTTCTAGCAACTTTTGTATTTCCTATGGTAAATCATCCACTCTTGTACTGGTTAAAACAATTCTAGGCTTCCTGACCACGATGAATTATGTATCTTCCTTCTTCTTAACCTCCTTAAGAAGTTCCTTCCCACTCATGAGAAGTACAATGTTGCTCACTTCTGGTTTTGTTTCTTTATCCTTAATCGGCAGCAACATGTGAGGTCTCCCATTCTTCTCCAGGGTGTATGTGTTCTTTCTCCCATCATAAATCACATTCCTGTCATATTTCCATGGTCTACCCATCAATAGATGACAACCATCCATGGGAATGACATCACATAGTATTTCATCCTTATATCCTCCTATTTTAAATTCAACTAAACATTGTTTAGTGCATTTTCCTGATGTCCTTTTTGTAACCACGAAACTCTGTATGGGCTTGGATGTTCAATAGTCTCCATCTCCATGTTTTCTACCATCTCTATAGAAATGAGATTGTATGTGCTACCACTGTCCATGATGACTTTGCATACCTTGTATTTGGTCTTGCAAGCAGTCCGAAAAAATCTGTTCCTTTGGGTTGGGTTCTCTGCCTCCTTCTCTGGCTTCAAGAGAACTTTCCTCATCATCAATGATCTTCTACCCTCAGCATCTTCTGCCTCAACATTCCATCCTTGTGCTTCGGCAATGTGAGTTTCACCTCCTTCTTTCTTTCTATCTGGAAATTCATAGGATTTGTGTCCATTTTTCCCACAAGTAAAGAATTTTATTTCTCCACCTCTACCTCTTCCTTTTTCTTTGGTTCGAGGAAAAGTATTTCTATCAACATACTATCTTCTCTGTGAGATTCCACCTCTCTCAGTTTGAGTTTGAGGTTTCTTCCACTCTTCTTTAGGTTTCTGATTCCTGTCTTGGGCAATTGTTTTGCCTCTGGCTTAACTTCTGCCTCGGCCTCTCTAACCTTGCTTTCGGCTCATCTTCTCTTCAGCTTTTAGAGCCATCTGATAAGAATCCTCCACATTCAGAAGGCTCATCATGCTCATCTCATCTTGAATGTCATATCGCATACCATTCATGTACCTGGCAAACTTTTCATCATCACTTTCCCGATGACCTACTCTGATGTTTATCTTGTAGAATTCCTTAGTGTACTCTTTCACTATCATCAACTTCTATCTCAAGTTCTGCATCCTCCGAAACAGAGTGATTTGATAATCCTCAGGTATGAATTTGGTTTTCATCTTCGCAACCATTCTATCCCAACTTTTGATTTTCTGCTTGCCTTTGCAGCGTCTGTCAGCCTGCAGTTCATCCCACCATAATGTTGCATGTCCTTTAAGTCTTGTGACATCATGTTTAACCTTTTTTTCTTCGTCAATATCCTCATAATCAAAATATTTATCCAGAGCTCTAATCCAGTCTAGAATTTCTTCTACATCCAGGTTTCCTTCATACATGGGAACCTCCATTTTTTCCCTAGCACCTATCCTCGCAACATCCTTGAATAGGCATTCATCCGTAGCATCTTTGGCTGCAACTTATTCTCCCTCGTTTCCAGCTTCATTTTCACCTTTAGCCTCACTGATATCCCCAGCGTTGACTGTGCGCCTCTGTGTTGTCTCCATGGCATCAAGCCTAGCATGTAGTTCACGCATTTCCCTTTCCACTGCTAGATCAGGCATTGGCCTATCTCTCCTTCTTGGGGGCATGGATGCAAATCTTTTCTCTTTTCTCTTCTACAGAAAGCAAAGAACTCTTACTCGCTCTGATACCACACTGATGCAGGGTCCCCCAACCCTCAAGTCAGAGTCCGCACAGGATCTTTCAATTTCGGACCCTTAGAGTCTGACTGGCTCTTCAATTTCCTCTTCGGGAAATTTATTCACACACCCAATTGAGTGTATGTCACATGTCCTTCTAAGTTATTCTCACGTGATCTTTGCACTGGCATGAACTCCATGATCAACACCCAACTGACATTGGGACTTTCCCCTTTTCCTTTCGGGATACCAAATTTCGCGAGTTTGTGAATCCTGTTGTCGAGCGCCTTACCTCTTTAACCTCTGAACCCCGAAATACCGAAATACCGAAATGTCTTCCTTTCCCAGGATTTCACAAACTGGGAGTTCGAAACTCTTGATTCTAAAACACTGCCTCATTGAGTTCCCAGATCCCGAAATGCCGAATTGCCAAAACGCTCCTCCACAGTTCCTTCACGTTTCGCGTTTTCGGTACTTCTTATGTGGAGTGCTCTGCTCCTTATCAACGGGAATGTTGAAACATCGATTTCCGAAATGCCGAAAAATATCCTGCCGTGATTTCTGATTTCAGGCTTTCCTCCCCGCTGTGTCCCGATCACTCGCCCTCAGGACCTCCAAAACTTCGAATTCTGAAGTTCCGAAATTTTGAACTTGTGACTCTTCGCCTTTATACACAAAAACTCTTTTCGCGTTTCGAGGATTTGATCAACCAAAAGTTTCATCCACACTTCGGACTTATGACCCCTGAAATGCCGAAATGATCCTGATGGTCCAATGATCGAAATCAACAGTCCACGTTAAATCCTGCCTTTCAAAGGTGGATCTATCCAACGCTTAACTTCCCCCGCAACTTTCTTGGATCCTACGGTCCTTGCTATTTCGGGAGTTCTCCTCGGAGAATTCATATCGTTCAGTTTCCTCCTCAAGAACCTCTGGCTCAAAATCGACTCTGCGATCCTTCTCTGGGGCGTGACTTCTGCACAATGACTTGAGCTTCTTACTTTCTCTTGAATGATTCAAAGGCCCTAACCCTTCTGAGCCTTCTTCGCAAACTCAGGTCTTCAAGGAGACCCCTACACGCACTCCTTGAGGAAATCCTTCAAATACTTCAGCGTACCTAAACTCCCAACTCTGTGCACTTTCTCTGCAACAACAGTCCTTCAATCTCTCAACCTTAGTTGATAATTTCTAAGGTCACAACCAGCCTGCGCACACCTTGCACGAATTCTATGCTTGTCTTGCACTTCTACTAGAATGAGAACAATGGTATCCCTCCCGATCTTTTAGAGATAAACTTTGAACCTTCGTCAATGCAGTCCTTGCGGACGTTTCACTGTGCTTCTTGCAGGAACTCTCACTCGCGAAGAGAAAAAATTGAAACTCATTCTCTTTCTTTCTCGGAATTTAAACATTCAACATGAAAACATACATTCACACATAGCATAATAACAAATGCATGACAGAGAGAATAAGAAACTATAAGCAGACCATTCAGCATGTATACACAAGAAACATCATAACACCATGAGTCTAAATCAAAGCTTCATATACCAATTCAAGCTTCTGTACATGGGTTCTCCTCTACAACTCTTCTGCTACAACTCTCTTCTTCTCTATGCTAATCTTCTTAATGATCTAATTTTGATTGATACATTGATACAAATATGAGGGTGTCTATAGTCATTTTCCCTCCTGTTCCTAAAACTGTCTAATCTGGAATTTAAATCTACCCACTTTCATTAACTGGGCATAAATTGCTTTTACATCGATAGATGAGAGCAGATTGCTCAAGATCTGTTTACAATCACTTATTCATAAATGCGTGTACACCTTCCTTAACTATTTCATTAATATTCCTTCCTTAGTCTTTCAAAATATTTCAAAACATTTTCAACATGTGAAAAAATGCGTTGTGCTCATCCCAGTTGTCTTCCACCTCCGCACTTGCTTGCTGCTGGTGATGCTCCTGCATCAATTTATTTATTGAATAGAAGCCAAGTTTTACTGTATCTGTTATTTTTCCTTATATCTATGTGTTAATAATATAGATCTTTATTAATTTCTTTCTGCTAATAAAATCTATATTAGGTCTTCATCCAACCCTATTAGGTGTGCCACCTAGATAAGAAATAAAATAACCCAAGTAGAGGTATTGGTACTAAGAGTGACAAGGGGAAGTAAAAACCCATCAAGAGTAAGTGTGAATGTGATATGGTATTAGGGATTACTTCATGGCTTATGGTATCCATTTATATGAGCTCCTTTTTAGAGGTAGTGTTTTCTTTCTTGAGATACCCTTTCCTCGGTAATTTTTTCATTTCGAACCCCTTATTTTTCTTTTGATACCCAGTTATCATTTACAAGTCCCCTTTATAAAGTTTCAAGATTCGTTCCTTTACTTTTTACTGAGAAGTAGTCCTTTATAATTGGTGCATTCATTGTCATATGGACATGGGATATTACCATTTCAAGGGGTATAGCTTAATATGGTCTAAGGAATTAATGGTGGCCTTTATAATTTAGCAATAACATTTACATAGAGAAGCTGCATCAACCTATGGGACTTTAATCCCTTCTTCTCATGAGAGAATGGACCATAGCCAAATTTTAGGATATGTGAAAGGATTTAAGAAAGAATTTGTTAAGTATGAATGGGAATGGAATGTTTTCCTTGGGATCCCCCCTCAGTATTACCCATTTTTCTTGGGTGGTGACAACACGGGAATAAGGAACAAAATATGACCACCAAGGTGAAACAAGGAAACTGACACAATTTCCCAAACCAATGATCCATTATCCAACTTCAACCAAGGATATTCACCCAGATGCTTGATAAATTAAGTACAACACTTTTCACGAAAGAAGGACTAACATACCTCATGGTGATAATGGATTACCGTCTCCCATACTTTGGGTTGCTTGAATGTGATGAGCCTTTGTTGATATGTGTTGGGAGGAAAATGAGGGGGGTTGTTGGGCTACCATCTGTGGACATGATAATCATTATCATCATTGTGTAGATCATTTTATTGATTGCGGGCCTCGAGACATGATCTCCTCTAGTTACCCCTAGGCATGGGGGGGTAACATGGACCAAAATTCTTGGGTTACCCATGGAATGTTGGAATTATAAGTTTCATAGAAAGCTTGGAGATTGTTTTGGTAGGACTATGGAAATCAACACATCATACAATTCAAGTACTTTGAGTACTTTAGAAAATATATTGGTGGACATGGATGTTCAATAAGGCCTCTCTTAAATTATTGTGACAGTTATGGCTGACCAAATTCATTGTCATATCTTGAATCATATTAAGGTTTCGTTCAAATGTGCATGATATCATAATTTATTATTGACATGTTGTAGAGTACTATAGTTTTATATTATCAAGAAGATATGGAAAACAAAGTCTCCAAGTGAGATTGTGGACTTGAAGGATCCTATAGTCTCAAGGAAAGAGGAGAAGTCTAGGGATGGAACAAAGACAATGGAAGAGCATTCTCAAATAAAATTTGAAGTAGAAAAGACAACTCAAAGGAKTCATTTSAGGAGATTCAAAATKTTCTAGATATTGYGTCATAGGGAGAGTCATTAAATCCATAGGACAATCATGAAATTAAATAAGAAGTATTTCTAGGTAAGTCATTTGTAAACAAATCAAAYTCTACTTGTCCATCCAAATATGAGGGTTTTGATGTTAGGTAAAATGGATCTTAKCCTCTTCCCTCTAAAGTGGGTAGGTATGTTGTAGGGGGGAAATTTGGCCCATGAGAATAAGGGAATAAAGATGAAGGCCAAAGATAATATGGTTTGTGAAAAATAAAATGATAATATTCTCCCATAACTTGTTGATAAGAACAAGGATTTAGATAGTTCTAAAATTGGGTCATCATCTGATAGTTATAGTTAGAATGACACGGAAAGTCTTGCAAAAAAATCCTAGGTACTAGCTTAGGTCAAGAAAGAAGGATAGAGAGAATATTGACGACTGTATTAAAGGTGATCTAGGGTGTGATCCTATTACAAAAACCCATCAAAGTAATCCAGTGAGAGAACAATTTTTTCATCATGCCTAAGAAAAATCCCTAAAGGATATTTAGAAAGTGAAACAAAGGTATTTTAAAGGGGTCCTTAGAGAAGGGATAAACCCCTCCAAGGTTTCCCAATGATTATTTGAGCCCTTAATGTAATGGTTTGTGTATCCTTTCTAAAATACTGTCCCTAGCTATATTGGTGGAAGTCAAGAAACATGATGTTATTTTTTTCCAAGAGACTATTGAGGTAGGCCTGAAGAAGGTAGTGGAGGATATAGGAAAACTATTTAAATGGTGGGATATTTTAGCAATTGATGCAAATGGTTTTCTTGGGGGGCTTATTACTGGTTCGAGAACAAGTAATATACACTTATTGAAATATTCTTTTATTGTAATTTTTGTTGGATATGTGTTGCATATTTTGTCGGTAGACTTAGTCACATCCCAACCGAGGTTTAGGGGATATCCTATGAATGAAGGTGGAACCAACCCCTTGGTTGTAGGGGCATGGGGGGAGAACAAGGACCCCATCCGAGGGTTTAGTGATGCAGCCCCTAAGGAAATTGTTTTGGTTTGTTATGTATTATTTCGGCCAATGGCTTCACCTCATTGTAATATAATCTTGGTTAAGGGATTATGGTTGTAGTCTAATCCATGTTAACAAATTAGGGGTTTGGATGTTGTGGAATACACAAATATTGTAATGTGAATAGTGAAGTAAATACAATGAGATAGAAAGAGGTGTAGCTCTCAATTAGGTTGGTTTTCCTGATGAAGGGTTTCTAGGGTAAATATTTATGTATTGTGCATGTATGTCATTGTTATTTTTATTTTATAGATTCCTTTGTTTCTAGGGTTTAGATCATTCTATGAAGAGCAATGGTATCTTGGGTGTGTTATAAACCTGTTCTTGAGTGGGAGCTTTGTATAGTGAATCTTGTGTAAAGAAAAATGGTAGGCAGTTCAAGAATAGAAATAGAGAATTTTAAGAGTTAGAGATTCAAGTTATGGAAGCTAAAGATGGAAGATCTTTTTGTAGGTAGATAACCATGGGTTCTTGTGGATCCAAGTACAAAACCTACTATTATTGTGAAAGGATATTGGGAAAATATATAAATAAAGGTGATAAGTATGATTTAACTTTTCCTCTTAGATTTGGTATTGCTAAATGTATCTATAGAAGATAGTGCAAAGAAGTTGTTAGGTAAGTTTGGGAATTTGTATCCATCAAAGTCCTTGGTAAACAAGTTGTTTCTTCAAAGGAATATATATCATCTTAGGATGCATGATGGTGAATCTATGATGGATAATATAAATTTATTTAATACTATGGTAAGTCAGGTTGTCTCTATTGATATTAACATGGAGGAAGAAATTAAATGTATTACCGTGTCATGTTCTTTGTGAGACTCTTCAGATAATTTGTTTGTAGCAATCAATAGTACTACTCAATCCACATTAAAGGTCGAGGATGTAGTTACATCCTTGTTATCAAAGGGAATGGAGAGAAAATCCATGGAGGGTGTGGACAAGGATGTTTTTTTATTTTTAAGAGGTCATCCCTAAGAGAGGAAAAAAAAGTTTTTGAGGGGCATATACAAATATATAGGTAAATCTAAATCTCTGGAAATCTACAAGGAAATGTTGGAAATGTGGTAAAGTTGAACACTATAAGAAATATTGTAGATCAAAGAATGTTGGTAAAAATATTTCATCCTGATGATGAACCCGAATTGAGGTTCAAAACGATGACTCTAGAAATTCTAACGCAACACCCTCTGAAGTCTTGATGTATAAAAATGTTGATAAAATTAATGGGTCTAATGATTCCCCTTCCATAGAAACAAAAACCTCCATATAAGAAGGAGGTGATGTTTACTTGGAATCTACAAGTAAAAATTTAGTTGATGATATATGGTTTATTGATTTAGGTGCTTCATTTCATATTAATCCTCACAACAAATGGTTTGTGAATATGAAAATTACAATGGAGGTGATGTTTTCATAGGAGACGACTAAACAACCCAGATGATGGGATGTGGAAGGGTTAAGTTGTTTCTCAAATATGAAAGGATTATAAATTTCCCTAGGGTTATGCACATTCTATATCTAGACAAAAAAATGATATTTGTAAATAAGATGGGTGATGTGAGTGTGCATACTATTTTCAAAAGGGAAACATGCAATATGGTTTGTTGAGAAATGGTGTTGATGAGGGGAGTTTAGATTGGAACTTTGTACAAGTTGTTGGGAAGCACTGCTAATGATGGGAGTAATAAGTCTATTGTTCCCAAGGGTAGTAATCAATAATGTTGGACCCCTACCATCCTTGCAATGCTATGGAATCAAATATTTGGAAAAATTGCAGAGAATTTCCTTCGATCATTGCATGGTAAAGGTATGGTTGAAGGTATGTTAAATTGCTCATGAGATTTCAAATGTTGTGAACATTCTATGTATGGTAAAAATAATTTGGTAAGGTTCCCATCTAGTGCTATAAGAGAAAAATATGTCTATGTGTATGTTCCATCACTAGGTAAATCTGTGTATTATGTTTCATTCATAGATGAATTCTTGAGGAACACATGGATCTATTTTCTCCGAAACAATTTGATGTTTTCACTAAATTTAAAGAGTTTAAAGCTCTTGTAGAGAACCAAATAGAGAAGAAAACAAAGGTGTAAGGATAGATAATGGTGGAGAGTTCCGTGGAAATGAGTTTGAGGAATTCCACAAGAAGTGCAGAATATAAATGCAAAAGACTACTCCATACAAACCTCAACAAAATGGAGTTGCAGAAAGAGTGATCATGGCATTGATCGAATAGGCAAGACTCATATTAGAGAAATTTTGAGGTAAAAAATTGGTCTTGAAACAAAAAATATACTATCAAAATCAATTCTAAATGAACCAATAAGACTTAAGAAGATTATGTTAACCATAAGTGTAAATAGTGTTAGGAGGAAAGAAAGAAAAATACTTTGTTTTTCTCGTATTTTCAATTTTTCTCCTTATAGGTTTACTAAAAGTATCAAGTGTAAGTACTTGTTGGATACATAATCAATAAGTAACCACACTAAATTCTATTAATAGACACACTACGATATAAAGTGGAAATGCATGAAAAAAATGTGTTTCTTTTTCAAGGAAACACATTGTTTGACATATTTTCAGTTTATCTCACAGTAGGTCTATTAAAAGCATGCAATACTTTTTTTCATGTATATCCAATTTATCTCATGGAGGGTCTACTAAAATCATGTAGTGTGGGTAGTTATTGGACACATAACTTAATTATACATATAACAAGTACCTACACTTGATAGTTTTATTAAACCTATAAGGAGATAAATTGAAAATATGAAAAAAAATAGTAGTTTTCTTTATTTCCCTCCAAAATCCATAACTCTTATTTTATTACTTTCCTTAGGAGGCCCATTTAAGACCTCAAATTTCCCCTAATTAGTATACTTAGTAGTGCAGGGTTATCATAGGAATTATTTGCAGAGGTAGTGGATACTACATGTTAGTTGGTAAATTGATCACCTACATCAATGTTGGTTGATAAAAACCCAGACGGGGCATGGATTGGTAAGAAAAGTCTCTTTAACATCTCATAGTTTTTAGTTGTGATGCTTATGTACATTTTCCAAGGGTAAATAGGAATAATCTAGATAATAAAGCTAAAAATGTATTTTTATTGGTTATAAATATGGTATAAAAGGTTGTAAACTTTGGAACCTAGTAACAAAGAAAATTGTTTACAATTAGGATGCAATATTCAAAGAGGTTAAGTTGTTCCCAAATAGGAATTCCAACCAATAGAAAAAGAACAAAAAATTATAGAGTTTGAATTGGAGAGTGAATAATTTGATTTAGCAAAAGAAGATGGACTAGAAGATAAAGAAGCCCAGATTCCATTCTTGAGGAGATCAGTTCGAGAAAGAAGGAAACTAGAAAGGTATACCCCACCTAATATTTATTATATTTTTTTCTATATATTACTAATGATGATCCTAGAAATGTTAGGGATGTAGTGGATTCATAGGATAATAAACTCTAGAAGAAGTCCATGGTTGAAGAAATGGACGCCTTTGATAAAAATGAGACTTGAGATATAATTGAGTTTCCAACTAGAATAAAACCTATTGGTAGAAAATGTGTGTTTACAGAGAAGTTGCATGCAAAAGGTAAGGTAGAGAAGTACAAATCTCTCCTAATAGAAAAGGGATATTCCTAGGTGGAGGGAATTGATTTTGGTGAGATTTTTTCTCCTGTTGCTAAATCAACTTCTATTAGATTTTTTTTCTATATTTTCATTGCTTTTGATCTTGAAGTAGAGTAGATGGGTGTGAAGGAAGAATTCCTACTTGGGGATCTTGAAGAAAAAAACTACATGAAACAACTATCAGGTTTTGAACCAAAGGGAAATAAGGATTTGGTTTGAAAGTTAAAGAAATCCTTGCATGAATCAAAACAATCTCCTAGATTGTGGTATCAAATGTTTGATACTTACATATTGGGACTTGGTTTCTCAAGAAGCAAAGCTAATCACTATGTGTGTTCCAAGTAGGTTGGTGATTGTTTTATTTATAGAGCCTTGTATATTGATGATATGTTGTTGTGCTTAGTTGTATTTGAAATTTGATATGCAAGATATTGGTGCTTGACAAACTTTTTAATTACCTTTTCAATTTCTCAGAAAGACAACAAAAAATATTGTGCATTTTGTAACACCCCAATTAGATTAATTGATGATTATAATTACGGTAAATTAAGTCATTAATGTATAAACTTTAATTGAATAATTAAATAATTAATTTATCTAAGTCAATTAACTTATTGAACTAATTAGATTTTATAATTTTATTTTATTTTAAAGGATTAAGTAATGCAACAATAAAGGAAATGAGTATTTTATTGTATTAAGGGTGGGTATGGAATTTATGAGAAAGGATAAGGGGAGATAGAGAATTTTTTATGGAAGGAGTCGATGGATGGAGGGATAAGAAAGGGTGAGTTGGACAATTGGTGGGATCATTCGAGAGGGAGGGAAGACAAAATCAAGGAGATGGAAAATTGTTGGAAAATTCTGGTTGGCATATGAGTTGGTTTGTGTTGCTGGGATTTTGGGCTTGGGTGCTAGGAAATATGATTTTCTGAAGATAGGGAGATGGAGAGGCTTTGTTCCTATCTGGATGGGAGGAAAGTGTTTCAGGAAGTGGCCATCTAGCAACAATGGACAAGGGAGGGAGAACTAAACCAACTAGAATTTACATGTATTTTTCTAGTGGATTTATTCAGTTGATTTATTGTAAATTTTGTAAACTAATCATTCATATTGTTAGTATGTTCATTCTTTAAGGTTAAATTTCTAGAAATGCTTACCAATTTAGAAATTCGAATACAACAAGTTTTATTGTAACATAATTAAATGTTGGAATATTGAGAGGGGGGTTGAATCAGTATTAACACAATTAGTACAATATAAAATATCCAATAATGTTCAATAGTTTATCATTAGCATTCAATATATCACCAACTCCATAATTCGATGCATAAACATCACATAAACACAGGACACCAACATTTTACGTGGAAACCCAATGAGGGAGAAAATCACTTAATGATTTTATTATTTATTAAAGAGTACATTCATTAGAACCAACAAATTTATATTTCTCTATATACAATGGGAAGGAGGCTCCAACCCCCTATTTACAAGATTCAACCTGAAGGAAGCTCCAACTCCCTGATTTACCAGCTTAAACCAGAAGGAGGATACAACCCCCTTTCCTTTCCCCGTCCAACCACCCTGAAATATAAATGTAGACCAATCTATCACTACCTCCGTCACTGTAACTGATAACTTATTGTTTCTGCTATTTCTGATACTTTTTTTGCTGTTACTAATTTTGATATCTCATCAAGATTGCAACCACACATACCTCATACCAATATCCATAAGAGAGTTCTCCAAATCAAATGCTTATGAATCACTAAGCTATATATGTTCTTGATTTATTCAGAATACACACCCTAACATACATAGGAGTACATACCTTCAACCTGTAGCTGACCTAAGTTTTAGATCAAGGAAAAGAAAAAAAATTATGCTTTAATTTTGACAGCAAATACAGTAAGGGACATAAGTGTGGTGAGAAGAAATTATTCTACATAGATTGTGAAGAGGAAGAAGAACAAGAACAAGAACCATCTCAAGATTAAAACATAGAAGCAATTTCGTCTAAAGAGTTGAATCCCACGATATCGTGTAATGCATTGGCTATAATTAGCACTCCTCAAACCCTCAATATCGAAGGATACATCAAAACGAAAAAGGGAATAGTCCTAATTGATTATGGAAATACTCATAATTTCATTCACTATAAATTAGCCAAAGATATCAATTGCTTTGTATATCCAGCGCCAGAGTTTCAAGTAATGATTGCATATGGAGGAACTATCAGTTGCTCAGGAAAATGCAATAAGATCAATCTTACTATGGGGTAATATGTAATGAATAGTCCAATGATTGTCATACCCATGGGTGGTGCAGATGTTGTACAAGGAATCCAATGGTTACAATCATTAGGAACAATGGCTTTTAATTTTCAAGAACTTTTCATGAAATTTTTATTGGAAGGAAAAGAAATTGAGTTAAGAGGTATCACAGGGAAACTCGGTAAGGTGATAAGCTCTAACAACATGACAAAATTATTAAAAAAGGGGCAACAAGGCGTTATTGCACAACTATGCTCACTATATGTTCAAACATCTAAGCCATCTATTCCTCAATATCTTGAAAGGATCATTGATAAGAATTCCAAAGTATTTGAAGATATTCCCAAAGGTCTTCCACCCACTAGAAATCATGATCATGAAATTCACCTAATTCCTAGGAGTGTTCCTCCTAACATCAGGCTATACAGATACCCTTATGCACAGAAGAGTGAAATTGAGCACATGGTTGAAGAAATGTTATAGGTTGGCATTATTAGACCTAGCCAAAGTTCTTACTCTTCACCAGTGGTAAAGGTATTCAAGAAAGATAACTCATGGCTTATGTGTCCAGATTATAGAGAGCTCAACAAGATCACTATTAAAGATAAGTTTCCATTCCCGTCATTGATGAATTGTTAGATGAAATACATGGAGCAATCTATTTCACAAAATTGGATCTTCGTTTAGGGTATTATCAGATCAGAATGAAGGAAGAAGATATCCCAAAAACAACATTCCGAACTTATGAAGGCCATTATGAATTTTTGGTCATGCCTTTTGGCCTTACAAATGCACCTTCCACGTTCCAAGGGTTGATGAATTCCATTTTCAAGCCCTTCCTTCGAAAATTTGTGTTAGTATTTTTTGATGATATACTAATCTATAGC
>ML798402.1:176632-196927 GCA_009831015.1 Picea engelmannii
GATAATAAATTATCACCAAAGTACTATGGCCCTTATAAGGTGTTGCAAAAGATTGGTACTATGGCATACAAATTGGAGTTGTCTGCATCTTCATGAGTACACCCAGTTTTCCATGTTTCATGCTTAAAGAAGGTTATAGGTGAAAATATCCCAGTTCAAAATATAATGCCAGAACTTGACAAAGAAGGAAAAATCATATTGGAGCCTGAAGCCATCACTGACACAAGAATTCTCCAGCTGAGGAATAGATCCATTTCAGAGTATCTCATTAAATGGAGGAAACTATCGGCTGAAGATTCCACTTGGGAAGATGACTCTTTTATACAGAAGCATCCAGAGTTACTCAAGCATTTTAGAAAACACTTGTCTCAAGGGGAGGGGCATGCTAATCCCTAATATTGGATCATTACCCCTTAATTGGGGCATATTATATTAGTAATGTTATTTTATTTATGTCAGCTTTAGGCCCTTAGTTGTAATTATACCTCCTAGTCTCCTATATATACCAAGGAGACATTTTCATTTTGAATAATCTTGTACTTGAACATTTAAGTGGGGTAAAAGGAGGTTGCCCCCTTGAAGAGGCTTATTATCTGAAATTATCTCTTTTTCAGGGTGTTAAGTACTTTTTCTGAGGTTTTTCTATGCTATATTGATATTTGGTTCTTAAAATTATTAGCCTCCAAGAGAAGAAGTTAGCCAGAAGAATTAATATATACTGAATAGACAGATACCCAGAATGAGAAGTCGGCCCAGACAGTTAGCCAGAATCAGTATAAACACAGGAGGCCAGTTCTCATTCTAGCAGGTAGTCTCAGAATTGCAGAGCAACAACTTATGCGCATTGCAGTGCCCAGTCTTGTGCGCAGGTTTAAGGAGATCTGCCATTGCAGTTGCTGCAGCTAGCAGATCACGTTTGGCTTGGACTATCTCTTGGTTAGGGTTTGGACTATCTGATCAGCTCTTGTTGATGTGCTATCCTGGGGGAAAGGTGCGCTACCCTTTGTTTGGCTATCTAGCCTAGGGTTTACTTCCCGAGTGATTCTCTGTAAATGTTAAGGTTCTCTAAGGGTGGCTTCCACCTATGGTTGGGTGAAAATAGTATTTTCAATGGTAAAACGAGCACAATATTTCATATTCTAACAAGTTATGGGCCCACACCTCCTTCATTCAGTCTAACCACTGGGAGGAAGTAGCCATAAGGATATTGAGCTCGTTGAATAACTGTTGCTGGGGTTTTGTTGGCAGCCAATTCACATTTTTATACTGTAGCTTCCTACACTAGTGTTTTTCAACCCTTGATTTTCATCGCAATATTCGCAATAAAATGACACTATTATTTCGTGCGTTCGCACACTTACCTTGGTTCTCGTTTTCATGACTGCAAGCATGAAAACTTTGATTTCGAGGTCATATTAAAAACATCACTGGATTGTCACGATCACTCTTGTCTATATGTTCATTGTGTTTCCAATTTACTTATCGCTATACAATTGGCAAGACTCCAAGATTCTTTACTCATTTGGCATTTCTGTTGTTAGTATGATTTCCATTTTTATGAGGCTATGACAATTTGTTAAGGGTTGTGATTCATTCATTGATGTATTGATGGTTTGATTTCTATGTTCTTTCATCGATTTCTTTTACACATTGGTTTCATGAAAACACTTTGACAATCATGGTTATACCCTTGGGGTGATCATTTCATACAACACATATTTCATATGATAAAACCCTTGGTGTTGATTTCAAATTATTGCTTTGGAATTAAAACTATGGTAAAACTATGGCTCGCGCAAGTGTTTGTTCGACTTAACATAAATTTCGTTAATTATTGAATGGCATGGTTTTTAATATATATGCATAGTGATTTGAAACATTATATGCGCCGATGTTTGAACTGTGGAAATGACTATTTTTCATGGGCCAAAATAGCTCCACCACCTTCGCACGTTCTGTCATAAATGTTTTCCCCCTATTCCGGGTCACCCCTGGTGTTTTTGGGTAACCCTGTGAGCATTTTTCCCCTGTGTATACTCTATTTGAACCCTAGCCCCTGCACCCTGCTCACTGTGTGCTCCTGTCTATGGCACCGGTGGTCCACATAGAGCCAAATGCTAGCCAAGTTTTGTTGCTATTCGATAATGCCCGTAAGGATTTAAATAACAGTGGTTGGTTGGTGTTTATACATAGGTTCGAGGGTTTCAACATTTCGATTTCCCAACAATTATCCCTCACTTTTGACGGGTGCAGGGCTAAAATCAGTGACATACAACTCGAGATGAATGAGAAATTTATAATCTCTGCTACAGGACTAGCAGCTACAGGTGAAAGGTGGTTTAAAAACTCCAAAGTCGACGAGGTGTCATGGCCTTTGCTATTCGTATCACGAAAGGTTGTGTCCTGTGATAAAGGTATGCCTATTTCTACCCTCAAACCCAGGTGGCATGATCTTTTGGTGATTGTGAAACAATTTGTGACCTGTGAAGGTCGGTATGGCTTGGTTTTTCTGTATCACCTCCGGTTATTGATGAATTTCATGAGTTATCCTTTGAACATGCCACATTACTTCTTGCATAGTCTTTACAAGATGTCTAAGAGGTTCAAACACGAGAAGGTTGATAGCAGCTTGTTTCATCACGGCTTGATTAGACTCATTATCGTCCACCATTTAAACCTTCATGGCGATAATTGGCAAGCCTTTCTATCTCAAAATGGCTTTGCTAATACATATTTTGTCCAAATCGACAAGGTTGTGGTCAATGAGACTATGGTCGGGCCGGCCGTGCCTTTTCATATCCTCCTACCCCCTGCCAAACCCTCGGTTTTCCATGACATTGGCCTACCCGACATCATAATAGACAAGACTGAGACTGTCAAGAAGCCTGTGAGTAAGAAAGTCAAGGGTAATCCTACTGTCGACAGCAAGGGTAAGAAAAATGCTCGATTGATATCGAGACTTGCCCGGAATAAACCTAAGCCGAACGTCAACCAAAAGCCCATAGTGCTGAGTGAGGACTCGGATTCTGATATCAAGTGTTTTATAGTTGAAGAGTACCCCTATTCCCATGGCCTATGCTCCAAGAAACCCTATGACTATGTATCTAAGTTTCCCCCATGTCTAAAAAACAACCCTAACTACCCAGGAATCAAGCTACACAATGAAACCCCTGGTGACTTAAACAAACCCTCGCCTGTGTTATCAAAGCCCAAGAAAACATCATGCATCCAATGTAATGCTTGGTTAGAGCGTTATTACACCGACGTCCCCCTGTTGCAATCAAATATCAAAGCATTAGAAGAACAGGTGACAGTGCTGGCGAAGGAGAACCACGAGTTACAAGCCAGTGAGAAGAAACAAAAAACCACCGGTTCGATTGTCTTCAGGAATGTCGAAGAGGCAACAACCTTCGTCAATTCCAAATTATCATGACCAAGTTGTTTTCTGATTGTTCAAGTATGAATTTCAATATGAATTTTGCTTTGTAATTTTGCTTGAATTAATATAAAGGATTCGGTTTTTCTTTCAAGTTAGCACTGTTCGTTTTAATACATTTGAAATAATTGTGTTATAGTTTGATCATCAAAAATGGTTATCTTGTGGATCCTGTACAGTAGATCCGTTTTTATAAACTCAAATGTAGCTATGATTTGGTTATAAGATTTTGTCATGCCCAGCTTAGTATAAGCAATTGATTGGTTTTTTATTCGGTTTGGTTTGTTTTTGAACCAATTCGGTTCGTCTGATTTAGGATAGTCGATTTGGTTTGATTTCGATTAGTTTCGTTTGTTCCTAATAGACTCAAAACAACCCTGTTGACTTCAATTTACCAGGAACGACTTTGTTTTGTATTGAATCAATATTCTCGTTTGGATTTTGATTACATTCGACCTGTGCAGAAGATCTATTTGCTAAAATCGTGGAGCTGTGTTGATTCATAACGATTATGTCAATCCCAAACCGTTTCGATTCGTTCCTGTTTGATTTGATTTGAAAATGATTTTTACGTTCCACGATTAGCATGATCGTTTGTATATGTTTAATATAGTTATATCAATTTGAAAAACGATCCTGTTGATGTCGTTTTGATTCGAAAAAGATTTTGTCAATGGATGAGGCGACATAAACTATTGCATGGAAAATTTGTTTAGCTGGTTACAGTTTGTGTCGATTTCAATTGGTTTATGAAAATAATTTCATTGCTGTCGAATTATCTGAGAGATTTTGTTTACCCCGAATTGGCGATAACAAATGTTGGACAGAGTGCATGTATCTCTGTTACCTTTCGATTGACCACTATTTCATTTGTTTCAAATTAGCATATAAGTTTTGATTTGAATGTTTCGTTTGGTTTCCAATTGACAACTAAATTTTTGTTTCATAGTTTGAATATAATTTTGTTAAGGTTTGAATTGGTTTTAAAGTGATTCTGTGTTCAATTTAGACCAGCTACAGAATCACAAGATTCTGTAGCTAGTCTTAAAAATTAGATTTTTGTCAATTTTATCAATAAAATATCCTCTAATCTTGTCTATTCTTGTCCTCTTTTAGGTGCATACGAATTACAATGATGTATTGGGCATGATGTAGCAGCTTAGGAGATACTTTTGGGATATGGTTTTTGTTTTAAGTTGTTAGTTTGAGTCTGAAATAGAGACTTGGGATATTATCCCCAGATTTGTGTAAACTGTTTTGATAATTCCCACAGGGATGTTTTACCCTGTGGGAGGTCTTTAAATACTTGTTATTTTTTGTAATAAGGGTCATCATTATCATCACTGTGAGAGAACTAGACTATGGATTTATGATACAGACTGAGATGAAAGTTGATGTCTTGTAACAACTTTCGCTTTAAATATATCAAACTTTTGTTTCAAGTTTTATTCATATCAGTTTGCAATTGATTATAGACTACTTTAGCTATCGTAATTCATTGTAGGTTGATATGACTTGGTTTATGTGTTATCCATATCTGATCTCTTTTGTTATTTAAAAATACAACAATCACTCTATTTCAATTTAATGAATACAGGTTTATCTTTTTCACCAATTGAATTGTGTTGGCAGCCAATTCACTTTTTCCATTGTTTTATAAGCTACCTACACCAATGTTTTGCAAACATCAATTTTTCGTCGCAATTTTTTCAACGACACTTTTATTTTTGTGACATTTACACATTTATCTTCGTTTTGTTTTTCATGACTGTAAGCGTGAAAACTTAGTCTTTCGAAGTCTCATTGAAGTCATTATTTGAACTGTCACTACCCTTGTCAATATGCCTATTGCCCTCACATTTCACCTATCGTTATGTAACTGGCAGAACTTTTGAACCATACTCATTGGACATCCTTATATTCATTGTGTGGTTTGGTTTCATTGAGTTTGCAATGCATTAGCATTTGGATTTGCATTCATTTGACTACTTGACCTTTGGTTTCATAAAATACATGGGTGTTATGATTAAATCTTTCATATATATATCTTTTTAATTTAATGCCTATGTTTATGTTTTCATAACTATTGGTATGTTGGTTACATGAGCACCCATTGGCACATTGGATAAACTATTGATTATATGAGCTAATACATTGGTGCATAGTTGATTTTGGTTTTGATTTATATGTCGGGTGTTTAAAACTATGGCATAATGTTTGCGTGCGTTGGTTTATACATTGATTTTATTGGTTGGGAAAATGACTTGATTGTTGAACTGCTATAATGGATTGAACAGCTACGTAAATCGACGGTTGTACTTTGGCAGTAATTGTTTTGCATGGCATAGATAAGCTCCACCACTTTCGCATGATGGCATTTATGCCTATCCCATATTCATTGTTCACTTCTGTTAGCTCGGGTAGCTCTGCTCCTGTGTGTGTAGCTCTGCTCTTCTGTGTGTAGCTCTGCTCCTGTGTGTGTTTCGACCCAAACCCTCGGCTTACCATGTGCTCGACTCCATGGTACCAGTCGTGCGAATCGAGCCAAACGAAAACCAAGCCTTGTTAATGTTTGACAATGCCTAGAAGGACTTGGAAGAAAATGGATGGCTCACCTTCGTGCAACGATTTGAGAGTTTTAATCTAGCTGTAGAACGAGAGTTTTCCATGAATTTCGATGGCTGTAGAGCCAAGGTGGGTGACACCCAATTGGAAATTGACGAGGAATTTATCAGTTCTGCTACAGGGTTACCCTCCTCGGGACAACGTTGGTTCAAAAATTCTAAGGTCAAGGAAGTGTCATGGACACTGCAGTTCGTTTCGCGCAAGGTCACCTCTTGTGACAGAGGTATGCCCATCTATGCACTTAAACCACGATGGCATGAAACTTTGATGATAGTCAAACAGTTCGTGACCTGTGAAGGTTGATATGGACTTGTGTTTCTCTACCACCTGCGTTTGTTAATGATTTTTATCGGATTCTTGTTGAATATGCCTTTCTACTTTTAGCGTAACCTATATAAAATGTCGAAAAGGTTTAAATGCCAGAAGGCTGACAGTAGCCTGTTCCACTATGGGCTTATTAAGCTTATCGTTGTGCATCACTTGAGTTTACATGGTGATAGTTGGAGGGCTTTCATCACCCGAAATGGTTTCGATGACACTGACCCTGTCCAGGTTGATAAACCTGTGGTGAGTGAAGCCAAGGCTGAGCCGCCTGTTCCCTTCCATATCCTACAGCCTCCTCCTAAACCCTCGGCCAACCCTAAGGTTGACTTACTCGACGCTATAACTGAGAAGTGTGAGACTATTAAGAAGCCTGCGAGCAAAAATCCCAAGGCAAACCCTACTGCTAATGCCAAAGGGAAAAGGAATGCCCGACGCATTTCGAGAATGGCTAGAAATAAGCCTAAACCCTCTGTTGAGTGAGACCCTATTGTCCTTAGTGAGGATTATGATTCTGATGTGGAACGTCTCTTAGCCAGCGAGTACCCTTACTCATAGGGTTTATGCCCCGAACCACCTTACGATTTCGTGACGAATCCTCCCCCCTACCTAAGAAACGACCCTAGCTACCCTGGTATCAAATTGCCTCGCGAAACTCTCAGTAATGTGATTAAAACCTCACCTGCTCTTTCAATCCCTACACAGGCTTCCTGTGATCGATGTGATTTATGGCTGGAACGATACTACATTGACATTCCTATACTCCAATCGAAAATTCAATCACTGGAAGACCAAATTGCAATGTTGACCAGCCAAAGAGACCAGCTCCAAGCAACTAATAAGAAGCAAAAGACAACTGGCTCCATCCTTTTCAAAAACGTTGAATCAGCTACAGTCGTTGTCAACTCCAAATTGGCATAATCAAGCCGTCTCGTCGCTATACAGGTATGAAAATTTGATATCGTTTTGTTTTATGAATGATCAGGGTTGATATAATGATTTGAAATAGCTATGTCTCTCATTCAAATGCCTCTGTCATTCAGTGATCATCCTGTACATTGTTTTTCTTTGATTTGATATACGATTTGCTCATGGATTTTTATTGGATTTGAATGGTTTTCGTTTGGATTTGATTTGCTAAGTTTGTCTGATTGAAGTAACGAAATTAATGGTTTGTTTTCAATTCAATTCATTTTGTATCCACTCCAAACAGGAAGTTTTCAAACTCAATTTAGAATACGATTATGATTGGATATGATTTCGTTATGATTCATATGCTGTGATTGGCGAACGATTTCAATGAATTTGGTTGTTACGATGTTGTGTCGTATAATGTTCTAGATTTGATCGTTTCCAAGTTGGGAAAAATGACTCTGTTTTTTTATGAAAACGATACGTTCATTTAAGTCTGTGTGAATAATGTTCATGCCTGAATCATGGAACGATTATGATTTTCAATGATAATGTTAAAATCCAGTTGTTCGATTCTCTTGATAGATTCGTATCAGAGATACTGCTCTGTTTGATGTTAAATTTGCAAAATGAATCGATTGATTGTGTTATCCCTACCAGATCCGGTTATAATTCATTTGAATGGAACGATGTTGATTAGAGTCAATCGATCTTGATTGCCCAATTTGCAATAACAAATTACGAATTCTGTTGCTAATCGATCGATCCTGTTACGATTTTATTTGAATTGATTTCTGCGACAGTTTGAATTGATCTATTCGTGGCATGAATCGTTTGTTGTTTTAACACAATTACAATGATTTGAAAATGATCTGGTCGAATTCATATTTCCTATCGACAAGGCATCTCAACAATTGCTTGAGATTTGTTTTGATTATGTTGATTTCAATTGGATATGAAACGATTGTATTTCTGTTCCATATGATTTTATCACCCGACTTTGTGGTAACAAAAGAAACAGAGTTTTCCTATCTCTGTATTCGGATGAATGATTTTTTGATCCTGTTTGATTTCGAATGGTATAATAATTTTAAATTAAATGATTCATTTTCAAATAGTGATTGGAGGTTAATTGAATTTGATTCTTTAAAAGATTTTCAATTAATTTTAACACTGATTCTGTGTCTTATTTTAGACCAGCTACATAATTGTATGATTCTATAGCTAGTCTATAGAATTAGATTTTTATTATTTTATTAATAAAAAATCCTTCTAACTTGTTCATTTTTGGTCCCTTTCAGGTAAATTCGAATTGCAAGGGATATGATGGACAGTCTAGGGGATATTTGTGTATTTAGTTTTATTTTAGTTTCCTAGTTTAGTTGAACTTGGGAGATCCTCCCAGATTTCATGTAAACAAAATGATAACTTCCACAGGGAGGTTTTACCCTCCCTAAAAAAAAACTTATAAATACTTATTGTTTTTGTAATAAGGATCATCCTCATTTGTGGGAGAACCAGGCTATGGAATTCTAATACAAACTGAGACAGAAGTTGATGTTCTACTACAACTTTAGCTTTCATAATATCAATCTTTTGTTTCATGTTTATGCTTATCAATTTGCATTTGATTAGTGACTACTTTAGCTATCATAGTCTTTTGCAAAATGATATGATTTAATTAATATGATCCATGTCTGATTTCTTTCACTAATTTAAAAAACACGGCAATTACTTGATTCAGTTTATGAATGACAGATTTCTCTTCTTCATCAATTGAATTATTTTGTAGAAGTCTTTGCATACGGGTTTATCTAATTGTAGAGATTTATAAATTATATGATTGTTGTAATTTTTATGTCTTGTTTGTCCTGCAAACAAACTTGAAGAGCATCACAGCTATCATTTACGAGAAGCTCTCAGATAATTTAGTGCGGGTTTCCTCCCTCCGATCTGCTAAAATAGTCATCATACACAGGACAAATTTGGAGCGTTTCCAGGTCAGTTTGTCATTTATTTGTTTAGTATATTTATTAGTAGTTTAGTTAGATATATGTTTTAGTTTAGATTTGTAATTAGAATTAGTATATTAGTAGTTTAGTTTAGTTAGTTTCTATTTTATCTCTATTCATAAAATTATAAAATCAACAAAAAAAATATCTGTCTCTGTCTTAGGGCATAATGCAAATGAGTTTTTCAAGTTTTATTCAAATCTGCAAATTGTAGATATTGTACATTTTGTGAATAAGTTATATTTCAGTCAGTAGTTAATTAGTTAATTAGTTTGAGTTAGTTTAGTATTAGATAGTAGATTGTATATATATAATAGTTAGATTAGTTAGTTTGTTTTAATAGTTAGTTTTTAGTTAGATTAGTTTATTAGTTAGTTTTAGTTAGTTTTAGTTTAGTTTGTTATATTTGTTTTCTTTTAGTTAGATTAGTTTTAATAGTTAGTTTAGATTAGTTTTCTTTTGTTTTCTTAGGACCTTAGATCGGCTAACGGAGCCGCTAAACCCGTCAGGGTGGTTCATCCCAAACGACTTGGTTTATTAGACAACCCCAGACCGGTTCCACTCTCTCAGTTGACGGATGGTCGATTTCGCCCATCAACAAATGACGCTAGAAGGAGGGCCTGAACTTAATTAATGGCACGAGGTGGTCACAAGACTCCTCCACCCCCTAATCGCTCACCTATAGTGACTAGAAGTCGTTCACATGATAATATTCCCCTTCAAACAACAACTACTTCAACCGAAGATCCACAGATCACAGTTGAGTCAACAACCCCTAATCCTACATGTGGTGACATAAAAGAGATTGTCCACCAGTCTCTTATTAAAACACATAGTGCCTTAGCCCATTTGAGGAAACCAAACAGTCTGTGGGGTCAACCTTTGGACTTCTCTGATATCAGAGAACAATTAGGTGACAATAATCTCACTGTGAATCCTACAGATCCAAACTTAAATCCTACTGCAGGAGGATTTGGGATACCTCCTTCACCTCCTCCATCATCTCCTTCATCTTCTGGAGGAGATTCCTCTGACGAAGGCAATTCCCCTTCTCATCCTTCCACACCCATTACCCTAATGGAAAATCAGAACAACCCTGCTAGACCCTGGTTGGACCAGGATGTCGTGGCCATACCTGGAGCTCAACATCCTTTACCCAAGAACCCAGAGAAATGGCTTCCCAAGTTTGATCCTGAATCAAAACAGATTGTTGAAGATTATATTAAAAAGTTCATGTTAGCCATAAGACTCCGCAATGTCGAACATGAAGACGTTGTCTGTAGGTTGATTCCTTATACTTTCAAGGGTAATGCATCCACTTGGTACTTTTCCAAACAACCCCATACCATCATGTCTTGGGAAAAGTTTGAGTCATGCTTTTTGGAAAAGTTTGGAGACGGTAAGCCTCCGGAAGTCCTAGTCATGGATCTTTCTAGCTTAAAAATGAACCCAAAAGAAAAATTTAAAGACTTTAATCAAAGATTCTTGACACTCAAAAACCGAATCCTTGCAGATTCTATGCCTTCTGAGAGTCTTATAATAGCATACTACACTAAATCTCTGCATCAAAGTATAGTTATTTGGGTTAAAAGATCTAAGAAAGCCACGTTGTTAGAGGCCTTCGAGGAGGCCAGCCAAATCGAAAAAGACATACTTAGTCTTAAAGACTCTTCTAGCAACGAAACTGAGACTGTTTCTTCTTCCAAAAAGAAGATTGAAATCCTCCCCAAACCCACTCAAAATAAGTCATAACCTGAAAACTCTGATTTGCAAAACTTAATTAAAGTTGTTCAAAAACTGTCAAATCAAGTTATAGACTTAAAAAGGTCAACCGAAGAAGCTTACTCGAGTAAAGGGCCCTACAAACCTCCTTTCCGAAATCCTTTCCCTATCAACCGATCTAATCCAACCACCGAAGGCCCAAATCTAGAAAGTTTGCAATGTGTCCTTCAAACAATTCTAGAAGCCCAAGATAACTTGATGCCTCCTGAGATTCCTGAGGAGGTAGTTGAACAAGAGACGACTCAAGAAGAAGAGTCTTCCCTGAACATTTTTGGACACTTCTCGGATAGCATCTTCCAAGCTAACTTTGAGACAGTTCATCCTTATAATACCAGGAGTAAGACAACAAACAAACCTTCTACCGAAAACACTACAGCTTCACCTCCCAAGAAATCTAAATAGGCTGAGCCTAAACAGAGTAATGTGAACCCCAACTTAGATTATGATGTTGTTGAAGATCTAAAAAAGTTAAGGGCTAACATTTCTCTTTATGAGTTGTTGAAATTTCCATTTTTGTTACAAAAAATGTTGCAAAATATTTCAGAGAATGGCAAGAATGGTATTTCTAATGGTAACAGGGTTGTGCAAAGAAAAGTCCCCCAGAAGACTTCCACTAAAAATAATCCTGACCCTCAAGATAAAGGAAGCCTTCTTGTAAGTAATGTAAATAATGTAAATAATGTAGATAAAGTAGCTTTAGAAACTACGAGTAAAAAACCACAAGCTACTACTCTTAGCACTCGCAAAAACGTACCTCTTTTCCTATTAACTTTTGAGATATTTAATAGAAACGTGCACAATTGCATGGTAGACTCAGGGGCATCATCCAATGTGATACCATGGTCTGTTTGCCAAAAGATAAATGCAGAAGTTGAACCCTCTACTTTAAAAATCATACAACTTGATCGAACAAATGTCAAAGTTATAGGCGAACTAAAGAATGTGCTTATTAGATTATCGTCTAACCCCAAGGTTCATCAAGTTATTGATATAATTGTTGTGGATAATCCAGAAGTGTATGGTCTGTTTTTAAGCAGGGACTGGTCAGAGAAACTACATGGTTATTTTGCGACAGATTGGTCTCATCTATGGCTTCCAGAAAATGGCAAGCCTAATAAAATCAAAGTAAATCATGAGCGCTACCTTAAGTTCACGGTTACAGATTTGAATGATCCCAATGAACCATACACACCTTCTGCTGATTCACATGAAGTACAAGGGATGGACACCTTCTTCAGCAACTTCATATCGGAGGCTTCACCTATCACCAATCCAGAACAACAGTCTGAGATCGTAGCATATATGCAGCCCACACCTTCCACACAAAAATCCTATGTACCCGATGCAAATCAAATTTGGTCTCTGTATTTCGACGGGTCAAAGTCCAAAGAAGGAGCCGGAGCAGGCTGCGTCATTATCGACTCGGCAGGTAAAAAAACATTGATAGCATGTAGGTTGGAATTTGAATGTACTAACAATACTGTAGAATATGAAGCTTTACTGCAAGGTCTCAGAAAATATTTGGACATGAACATTCAAAATTTAACCATCTTTGGCGACTCTGAAACAGTGGTTAGACAGGTAAGAGACTCTATCCACTGTCTATCTCCGCATCTCAAAAGCTACCAGTCTGAGGTATGGAATTCAATGAATAAATTTTTTGCTTTCAATATAAATTCCATTCCTAGGTTGAATAACTCTAAAGCAGATTTATTAGCTAATGTAGCTTCTAAACTCCTTCCTGCAGAAGGCTTGTCCCCAGATGCATTTTCAGTTGAGCTGTTGTTTCGGCCATCCATTCCTAACAACATCACGAACTGGAGAGTATTTGACGATGATCAGCAGATCATCAACTTTCTGCACATGGAAGAAACCTTTCAAGGCGCGCTGATAGATGAACACACGCATGACGACAATTTGCACGATTTTATGGTAATACCTGATCCGAAAACTCCTGAAGCTCTATCGGATATGGTAAACTCGATCCCAAAATCTGTAGTTAGATTAGAGAAGTTTTATGATTTTGAAGATAAATTTAAAAAGACGGTCAACTGTAAAACCAATAGTTCCTCGTTGTCTTATGAAAAAGTAAACTTAGGAACTAATGAAAATCCTTAGTGCATTAATCTAGGGCTAGGATGTTCTCAACAAGAAAAAGTTGCATTCATTAAATTGTTCAAAGAATTTAAAGATGTCTTCGCATGGACATACGATGACCTCAAAACCTTTGACCCCAATATCATACAGCATGTCATACCTATGAAGCCCCAAACCTTACCCCTCCAACAAAAACTGAGGAAAATGCACCCCAAAATTGAACCGACCATTCAAAAAGAATTGAATAAGCTCCTAAATGATAAGATATTTTTTCTTGTTAGGCACACTCAATGGGTTTCAAACCTCGTCCCAGTCCGAAAGAAAAATGGGGAAATCCGACTCTGTGTCGATTTCTGAAACCTCAATAGAGCGTCTGATAAAGACAACTACCCTGTCCCGCCCATGGAACAGATCCTTCAACAAGTATCTGGTTCCGAGAGGCTATCTTTACTAGATGGTTTCTCTGGATACAACCAAGTCCTGATGTCTCCACCAGACCAACTAAAAACCACCTTCCGTACTCCATGGGGCACTTATGCTTATTGCAAAATGCCCTTTGGATTGATTAATGTTGGTGCCACTTTTCAGAGAGAAATGGACATTGCTTTCCGAGGCTTAATCAATCAGTCCGTCGTAGTTTACTTAGATGATGTAACTGTATTTTCTAAAAACAAAAACGATCATCTAGCTCACTTATGAGTCGTCCTACTGCGATGTCATAAATACGACATCTCCTTGAACCCCAAAACGTCCATCTCCACAGTAGAACAGGGAAAAATTTTAGGATTCATTGTGTCTAGCGAAGGGATTATTATTGACCTCGAAAGGACTCAAGTCATTGCAAAACTCCCCCCTCCTACATCCAAAAAATCTATGCAGTCTTTCTTAGGCCAGATTAACTTCGTGAGAAGATTTGTTCCCAGTTTCTCCGAAATGGTCAGGCCTTTACGGAATTTGATTAATAAAGACACCCAATATAACTGGGGACCCCTAGAAAATCAAGCTTTTAATGCGATAAAGAAGGCCATAATAGATGCTCCATCTCTCATGAGCCCAGATTTTTCGCAAGACTTTACACTCTACACTTTTTCTTCTGACCTCTCCTATGCCGTCGTCCTAACACAAAAGAATGTCGAGAACCATGGAGTACCCATCGCCTTTATGAGCTTTGATTTCAAAGGCGCTGAACTTAATTACCCAGTGGTAGATAGGCAAGATTATGTTGTGTTCAAAGCATTCAAGCACTTCCGGTCCTATCTTTTGAAGTCAAGGATGAAGGTCATTGTTCCCTACCCAGCCGTGAGGAACTTGTTAGTGCAGAAGGAACTAGGAGAAAAGAGAGCCAACTGGGTCACCTCCTTACAGGAGTATGACATAGAAATCACCCCAGCTCAGATAGTGAGAGGCCAAGGGTGATGCAAGTTAGTTACTTATTCAGAAGCATGACAGCAAGAAGATAACGATACGTCAAACCTAGGGAAAAGCGATCAAAGTCTAATTTGTTGCACACAAAACCCTGTTAGTCCTTGGTATGACGATATAATATTTTGTCTTGAACATGAGTCAGCCCCCCATCACCTTGACTCCACCCAAAGAAGAGTGTTGAGATTAAATTCTGCCTCCTTTCATCTGGTTAATGGTATCATGTTTCATCAAAGTTTTGACGGCGTACTGATGCGTTGTCTTGAAAAGGACGAAGCAGAAAAAGTCTTTCTAGAGTTGCATGCAGGAGAAGTCGGTGGTCATTTTGGTCGTGATACCACTTCTCATAATGTTTTACGAGCTGATTATTATTGGCCCACACTTTTTAGAGACGCCCATGCCTTGTGTCGTAAATGTATCATCTGTCAAAAAGCATCAGGGCGGTTACAAAAACCAACCTTTCCTCTGCAGCCTGTTTCAGTAGATTCTCCTTTCCAGCAATGGGGCCTTGATATCATAGGTCCAATCAACCCCCCATCCTCACAACAGCACAAGTTTATTTTGACAGCCACAGATTACTTTACTCGATGGTCTGAAGCTGTTGCGCTAAGAACTGTCAACACCAGTAAGGTCATTGCCTTTCTAAATTCGAACATTATCACTCACTTCGGTATCCCTGACTGTTTGGTCTTTGAAAACGCTTCTTACTTTTCCTCTCTTGAGATGAGCGAGTTCGCTTTGGAAAAAGGAATTAAGCTGAAGTATTTTGCTAGCTATTACCCTCAGGGCAACGGATTGGCAGAATCTACAAACAAGAACTTGATCAAAATCATCAAGAGAACAGTGGTTGAAAATCACAAGAATTGGCACAATGCACTGTTGAACGTGTTGTGGGCTGATAGGGTGACGCCAAAAGATTCTATAGGTAACTCCCCCTTTTTTCTCGTTTATGGAAGAGAATCAATTCTGCCACCTCACATTCTTCTCCCTTCACTTCAGTTGTCACAGAAAGTTCAAGAAGAAGATTGTCCCCCTCTAGAAAACCGAATTAACGCTTTGATGAAGCTAGAAGAGGTAAGAACCCAAGCTAAATGAAAGTTAGATCAACATCAACAATTGGTTAAAAGATGGTTCGATTCTAATTCTACTTCTGATAGGAATTTTGAAGTAGGCGATCTCGTCCTGAAATCGGACAAACCACACGAGGGAAAGGGAGAGCACACAAAATTTCAAAACTTATGGCTTGGACCGTTCTTAATTGCTGAAAAGTTGGGTCTTAGTTCTTTTTTATTGTAGAATCTTGAAGGGCATCTTGACACCTACCCGGTGAATGGCCTAGCCCTAAAGAGATACTTTGCTTGATTAATACCCTTGTATATTATTGTACATATTTTTTTCTTTTGTGTGCTTTTTCGTTTGCTTTTTTTATTTTTCCTTGGATTTGTAAGTTGGTGTTTTCTTTCTAATACACATACCTGTATACTGAGCTATTCAGACAAAGACAAAAGGAATTTCCTTAGCTGAAATAACTTCTGAAAAATTTGTACAAACATCAATGGTATATTGCTGAAGTTTATATTTATGTTGGAAAAATCTGTTGTTTGAAAGAAGATCACTGATTTCAATCTTTGAGTAAAGCTTGTCATGATCATCTATTATCTTTTTACGATGTCCCTTTTCTGTAAAGGAATGAATCAGAAGATGTCTCCCTACTCAGGAAGTTGTTGTTGTAAATAAAACATATCTGGATCTAAATTAAGGACAATTCTAAAAAAATTCTAATGAGGTCTGAAAAATATGTTAAAATATCATGATTTTCTGCGTCACCCCGCTCAACTATATATCTATGAAAAGACAAAACAAAATCAGAGTTGTGGGAAGTGCTTGTAAACCCATCGGGATGCTGAACAGGTCTGCTGGCAGCGGGTAAATGCATGCATGGTGCCAAGACAACTTCGTTGGGGTACTGAACAGGCCCGCTGGCAACGAAGCAATGTCGGGTATATGAAAATTTTCAAAAAAGAAACCTCTTTAATGTCCTTTATTCTGATCCAGAACTTCTTGGTAGGATACAGATGTCAGAGTGGGTTAAATGGCAACCTTGTCAAGGCTATGCACGCCTACTGGCAGCAGTGGCTATGCCAATAGTATTGAATATTTTATCTGTAATATCGTGACTTGTTGATCTTAATACTATTATCAGTTTTCATCTTTTAAAACACTGCTGGAATAATTTGTTAACGATGATGTTTATACGATTTTTTGGTTGTTATTTTTGAGTTGAAATTTTCTTTACTGTCCTGATCTAAATTTGTTTCTTTTGACAGAGATAACTGCTTCTACCAGTGTGTCTCCATTGTTGGCAACCAATTCACTTTTTCCATTGTTTTATAAGCAGCCTACACCAATGTTTTGCAAACATCAATTTTTCGTCGCAATTTTTTCAACGACACTTTTATTTTTATGACATTTACACATTTATCTTCATTTTGTTTTTCACGACTGTAAGAATGAAAACTCAGTCTTTCGAAGTCTCATTGAAGTCATTATTTGAACTATCACTACCCTTGTCAATATGCCTATTGCGCTCACATTTCACCTATCGTTATGTAACTGGCAGAACTTTTGAACCATACTCATTGGACATCCTTATATTCATTGTGTGGTTTGGTTTCATTGAGTTTGCAATGCATTAGCATTTGGATTTGCATTCATTTGACTTACTTGACCTTTGGTTTCATAAAATACATGGGTGTTATGATTAAATATTTCATATATATATATCTTTTTAATTTAATGCCTATGTTTATGTTTTCATAACTATTGGTATGTTGGTTACATGAGCACCCATTGGCACATTGGATAAACTATTGAATATATGAGCTGATACATTGGCGCATAGTTGATTTTGGTTTTGATTTATATGTCAGGTGTTTAAAACTATGGCATAATGTTTGTGTGCGTTGGTTTATACATTGATTTTATTGGTTGGGAAAATGACTTGATTGTTGAACTGCTATAATGGATTGAACAACTATGTAAATCGGTGGTTGTACTTTGGCAGTAATTGTTTTGCATGGCAGAGATAAGCTCCACCACCTTTGCACGATGGCATTTATGCCTATCCCATATTCATCGTTCACTTCTGTTAGCTCGGGTAGCTCTGCTCCTGTGTGTGTTTCGACCCAAACCCTTGGCTTACCATGTGCTCGGCTCCATGGCACCAGTCGTGCGAATTGAGCCAAACGGAAACCAAGCCTTGTTAATGTTTGACAATGCCCGGAAGGACTTGGAAGAAAATGGATGGCTCACCTTCATGCAACGATTTGAGGGTTTTAATATAGCTGTAGCACAACAGTTTTCCATGACTTTTGATGGCTTTAGAGCCAAGGTGGGTGACACCCAGTTGGAAATTGACGAGGAATTTATCAGTTCTGCTACAAGGTTACCCTCCTCGGGACAACGTTGGTTCAAAAATTCTAAGGTCGAGGAAGTGTCGTGGAAACTGTTGTTCGTTTCGCGCAAGGTCACCTATTGTGACAGAGGTATGCCCATCTCTGCACTTAAACCACGATGGCATGATACTTTGATGATAGTCAAACAGTTCGTGACCTGTGAAGGTCGATACGGACTTGTGTTTCTCTACCACCTGTGTTTGTTAATGATTTTTATCGGATTCTCGTTGAATATGACTTTCTACTTTCAGCGTAGCCTATATAAAATGTCGAAAAGGTTTAAACGACAGAAGGCTGACAGCATCCTGTTCCACTATGGGCTTATTAAGCTTATCGTTGTGCATCACTTGAGTTTACATGGTGATAGTTGGAGGGCTTTCATCGCCCGAAATGGTTTCGATGACACTGACCCTATCCAGGTTGACAAACCTGTGGTGAGTGAAGCCAAGGCCGAGCCGCCTGTGCCCTTCCATATCCTACTGCCTCCTCCTAAACCCTCGGACGACCCTAAGGTTGACTTACCCGATGCTATAACTGAGAAGTGTGAGACTATTAAGAAGCCTGAGAGAAAAAATCTCAAGGCAAACCCTACTGCTAATGCCAAAGGGAAAATGAATGCCCGGCTCATTTCGAGAATGGCTAGAAATAATCCTAAACCCTCTGTTGAGCGAGACCCTATTGTCCTTAGTGAGGATTCTAATTCCGATGTGGAACGTTTCTTAGCCAGCGAGTACCCTTACTCGCAGGGTTTATGCCCTGAACCACCTTACGATTTTGTGACGAATCTTCCCCTCTGCCTAAGAAACGACCCTAGATACCCTGGTATCAAATTTCCTCGTGAAACCCTCAGTAATGTGATCAAACCCTTGCCTGCTCTTTCAAACCCTACATAGTCTTCTTGTGACCGATGTGATTTGTGGCTGGAACGATACTACATTGACGTTCCTATACTCCAATCGAAAATTCAATCACTGGAAGACCAAATTGCAATGTTGACCAGCTCCAACCAACTGATAAGAAGAAAAAGACAACTGGCTCCATCCTTTTCAAAAATGTTGAATCAGCTACAGCCGTTGTCAACTCCAAATTGGCATAATCAAGTCGTCTCCTCGCTATACAGGTATGAAAATTTGATATCGTTTTGTTTTATGAATGATCAGGGTTGATATAATGATTTGAAATAGCTCTGTCTCTCATTCAAATGCCTCTGTCATTCAATGATCATCCTGTACATTGTTTTTCTTTGATTTGATATACGATTTGCTCATGGATTTTATTGGATTTGAATGGTTTTCGTTTGGATTTGATTTGCTAAGTTTGTCTGATTGAAGTAACGAAATTAATGGTTTGTTTTCAATTCAATTCGTTTTGTATCCACTCCGAACATGAAGTTTTGAAACTCAATTTAGAATACGATTATGATTGGATATGATTTCGTTATGATTCATATGTTCTGATTGGCGAATGATTTCAATGAATTTGGTTGTTACGATGCTGTGTCGTATAATGTTCTAGATTTGATCGTTTCCAAGTTGGGAAAAATGACTCTGTTTTTTTATGAAAATGATACGTTCATTTAAGTTTGTGCGAATAATGTTCATGCCCGAATCATGGAACGATTATGATTTTCAATGATAATGTTAAAATCCAGTTGTTCGATTCTCTTGATAGATTCGTATCAGAGATACTGCTCTGTTTGATGTTAAATTTGCAAAACGAATCGATTGATTGTGTTATCCCTACCAAATCCGGTTATAATTCGTTTGAATGGAACGATGTTGATTAGAGTCAATTGATCTTGATTGCCCAATTTGCAATAACAAATTACGAATTCTGTTGCTAATTGATCGATCCTATTACGATTTTATTTGAATTGATTTCCGTGCCAGTTTGAATTGATCTATTCATGGCATGAATCGTTTGTTGTTTTAACACAGTTACAACGATTTGAAAATGATATGGTCGAATTCATATTTCCTGTTGACAAGGCAGCTCAACAATTGCTTGAGATTTGTTTTGATTATGTTGATTTCGATTGGATATGAAACGATTGCATTTATGTTCCATATGATTTTATCACCCGACTTTGTGGTAACAAAAGAAACAGAGTTTTCCTATCTCTGTATTCGGTTGAATGATTTTTTGATCCTGTTTGATTTCGAATGGTATAATAATTTTAAATTAAATGATTCATTTTCAAATAGTGATTGGAGGTTAATTGAATTTGATTCTT
>ML798402.1:197920-208331 GCA_009831015.1 Picea engelmannii
GTTTTTAGTTAGATTAGTTTATTAGTTAGTTTTAGTTAGTTTTAGTTTAGTTAGTTTTATTTGTTTTCTTTTAGTTAGATTAGTTTTAATAGTTAGTTTAGATTAGTTTTCTTTTGTTTTCTTAGGACCTTAGATCGGCTAATAGAGCCGCTAAACCCGTCAGGGTGGTTCATCCCAAACGGCTTGGATTATTAGACAACCCCGGACCGGTTCCACTCTCTCAGTTGACGGATGGTCGATTTCGCCCGTCAACAAATTGTTATGTACAAATTTTGTATAAGGATTTATCTGATTGCGATGATTTGTAAATTATAAGATTGTTGTAATTTTTTATGTCTTGTTTGTCCTATTATTTATATTCGAAGAGCACAACTGCTTCTATTTTACGGGAAGCTTAGAGAGAATCTAGTGCAGGTTTCCTCCCTCCGATCAACTAAAACAATTATTGCATACAGGACAAACCTGAAGCGTTACTTCAGGTCAGTTTGTTATTTAGTATTTGATAGTTAATTGGTTAGTATAATTTAAGTAGTTTAGTTAGATATATGTATAGTTTAGATTTGTAGTTAGAGTTATTATTTTAGTTTCTTAGTTTAGTTAGTTTTTTTATTTAGTTTATTTCTCATAAAACTATTTAAAAAAAAAAAAAAAACAATGGTTTCGCTGTCTTAGGACAGATTACAAATGATTTTTGCAGGTTTTAATTTAAATTTTTAATTTGTCAATATTGTATATTTGTAATTGAAGTTGATTCTGTTGATAATTAAACATTTACTTTTATAGAATTTTAGTTGTATGATTTAGGTAATAGATTGTATATATGTAGTTTAGATTTGTTTATTAGTTTGTTTTAGTTATTGTTTTTCATTTAGATTAGTTTCTTAGAGTAGTTTTCATTTGTTTTTCTAGGACTTAGATCGGCCAACGGAGCCGCTAAACCCGTCAGGGTGGGTTATCCCAAACGGCTTGGGGTATTTAGACAACCCCGGACCAGATCCACTCTTCCAGTTGGAGAGCGTTCATTTTTGCCCGTCAACAAATGGCACTAGAAGGAGGGCCTGAAATTAATTAATGGCACAAGGTGGTCGTAAGAATCCTCCACTACCTAATCGCTCAGCTATAGTGAAAAGAAGTCATTCGAATGATAAAATCCCCCCTCAAACAAAAACCACATCAAATGACGATCCACGGATCACAGTTGAGCTAGTAACCCCAAATCCTACAGGTGGTGACATACAAGAGATTGTCCGCCAATATCTCATAAGAACACATAGTGCCTTAGCCCATTTTAGGCAACCAAATCGACCGTTGGACCAACCTTTAGATTTCTCTGATATCAGAGAACACCTCGGAGGCACTAACCTCACTGTGAACCCTACAGATCCAATCCTCACTCATGCTACAAGAGGATCTGGAATACCTCCCTCACCACCTCCATCATCCCCTTCTTCTTCGGGAGAAGACTCTTCGGACGAAGGAAGTTCCCCTTCTCAGCCTTCCAGACTGACTACACCAATGTCCAACCAGAACAACCCTCCTAGACCTTGGCTCGACCAGGATGCGGTAGCCGTACCTGGAGATCAACATCCCTTACCCAAACATCTAGAGAAGTGGCTTCCCAAGTTTGACCCTGACTCAAAACAGATCGTTGAAGATCACATTAAAAAGTTTATGTTAGCCATAAGACTCTGCAATGTCGAGAATGAAGACGTATTCTATAGGTTATTCCCCTATACGTTTGAGGGAAATGCCTCTACATGGTACTTTTCTCAGCAACCCCATACCATCGTGTCTTGGGAAAGGTTTGAATCCTGCTTTTTGGAAAAATTTAGAGACGGTAAGCCTCTGGAAGTCCTAGTCATGGAGCTTTCTAACTTAAGAATGAACCCAAAAGAAAAAGTTAAATACTTTAATCAAAGATTCTTAACACTTAAGAACCGAATCCCTACAGATTCCATGTCTGCCGAGAATCTTATCATAGCATACTATACTAAAGCCTTGCATCAAAGTATAGCCATTTGGGTTAAACGATCTAAGAAAGCCATGTTGTTAGAGGCCTTCGAGGAGGCCAGCCAGATTGAAAAAGACATACTTAGTCTAAAAGATGCTACTAGCAACGAAACAAAAAATAGTTCATATTCCAAAAAGAAGATCGAAATCCTCCCTAGACCTACTCAAAGTAAAACACAACCTGAAATCTTTGATTTAGAAAACTTAACTAAAGTCGTTCAAAAACTGTCGAATCAAGTTATAGATTTAAAAAATACAACCAAAGAAGCTTCTTCAAGCAAAGGGCCTTACAATACCCCATTCAGGAAGCCTTTTCCCACCAACCGACCTAATCCAAATACCGATGGTCTTAATCTAGAAAGTCTGCAATACGCCCTTCAAACAATTCTAGAAGCCCAGGATAACTTGATGCCTCCTGAGATTCCTGAGGAGGTTGTTGAACAAGAGACAGTTCAAGAAGAAGAGTCTTCTCCAAACATTTTTGGACACTTCTCAGATAGCATCTTTCAAGCTAACTTCGAGACAGTCCATCCCTATAATACTAGGATTAAGACAACAAACAAACCTTCTGCAGAAAATACTACGACTTTGCCTCCAAAGCAATCTAAACCAACTGAGACTATACAAAGTCATGTAAACCCCAACTTAGATTATGATTTAGTTGAAGATCTTAAAAAGTTAAGGGCTAACATTTTTGTATATGAGTTATTGAAATTTCCATTTCTGCTACAAAAAATGTAACAGAATATCTCAGAGAATGGAAAAAATGGTAATTCAAGTGGTAACAAGGTTGTTCAGAACAAAGTTCCTCAGAAGACTTCTACTAAGAACAATCCTGATCCTCACAATAAAGGAAGCCTTCCTGTAAGTAATGTAAATAATGTAAATAATGTAGATAAACTAGTTTTAGAAATTGTGAGTAAAAAGCCACAAACTACCACCCTTAGTACTCGCAAAAATGTACCTCCATTTGTGTTAAATTTTGAAATCTTTAATAGAAACGTGCACAATTGTATGGTAGACTCAGGAGCGTCATCTAATGTGATGCCATGGTATGTGTGTCAGAAGATTAACGCTGAGTTGAACCATCCACTTTAAAAACCATACAACTTGATCGAACCAGTGTTAAAGTTATAGGCGAATTAAGAAATGTTCTTGTAAGATTATCGTCTAACCCCAAGGTTCATCAAGTTATTGATATTATTGTTGTGGATATTCCATAAGTGTATGGTATGTTTTTAAGCAAGGACTGGTCGGAGCAACTACACGGCTATTTCGCGACAGATTGGTCTCACCTGTGGCTTCCAGAGAACGGAAATCCTAACAAGATCAAGGTAAATCGTGAACACTACCTTAATTTCACGGTCACGGATTTGAACGATCCCAATGAACCATTTACACCTTCTACCGATTCACCCGAAATACAAGGGGTGGATACCTTTTTCGGAAATTTCATGGTCGAGGCTTCAGCTATCACCAACCCAGAACAACAGTCCGAGATTGTAGCATATGTGTAGCCAGCAGCTTCTACACAATGGTCTGATACACCCGATATAAATAAAATTTGGTCTCTTTATTTCGACGAGTCAAAGTCTAAGGAAGGAGCTGGTGCAGGTTACATTATTAACGATTCGGCAGGTAACAAAACATTGATTTCATGTAGGCTAGAGTTTTAATGTACTAACAACACAGCAGAATATGAGGCTTTACTGCAGGTTTTCAGAAAAGATTTAGATATGAACATTCAAAATCTGACTGTCTTTGGCGACTCTGAAATCGTGGTTAGACAGGTAAGAGATTCTATCCACTGTTTGTCTCCGCATCTTAAAAGATACCAATCTGAGGTATGGAATTTAATGAACAAGTTTGTTGCTTTCAATATAAATTCTATTCCTAGATTGAATAACTATGAATCATATATATTGGCTAACGTAGCTTCCAAACTCTTTCCTACAGAAGGCTTGTCCCCAGATGCATTCTCCGTCAAGCTGTTGTTCAGACCATCAGTTCCCGACAACATCACGAACTGGAGAGTATTCGACGACGATCAACACATTATTAGCTTCCTGCATATGGAAGAAACTTTTCAAGGCGCGGTGATCGACGAATGCACTCACGACGACAATTTGTGCGATTTCACGGTAATACCAGATCCGAGAACTCCTGAATCTTCATCGGACATGGTAAATTCGATCCCTAAATTTGTAGTTAAATTAGAGAAATTTTACGATCTTCAAGATAAATTCAAAAAATCGGTCAACTGTAAAACCAATAGTTCCTCGTTATATTATGAAAAAGTAAACTTAGGAACTAATGACAATCCGCAGTCCATTAATCTAGGGGTAGGATGTTCTGAACAAGAGAAAGCTACATTTATTAAATTGTTCAAAGAATTTAAATATGTCTTTGCATGGACGTATGATGACCTTAAAACTTTCGACCCTAACATCATACAACACGTCATCCCTATGAAACCCCAAACCTTACCCTTTCAACAAAAATTGAGAAAAATGCACCCTAAGCTCAAACCGACCGTCAAAAATGAATTCAATAAACTCCTGAATGCTAAGATAATTTTCTCTATTAGGCACACTCAATGGGTTTCTAACCTTGTCCCTGTCCAGAAGAAAAGTGGAGAAATCTGACTATGCGTCGATTTCTGAAACCTTAACAGAGCATATGATAAAAACAACTATCCTGTCCCACCCATGGAACAGATCCTTCAACAGGTATCTGGTTCTGAGAGGCTATCTTTATTGGATGGTTTCTCAGGGTACAACCAAGTCCTGATGTCTCCTCCAGACCAACTTAAAACTACCTTCTGCACTCCATGGGGCACCTACGCTTATCGAAAAATTCCCTTTGGATTGATTAATGTCGGTGCCAATTTTCAGAGAGCGATGGACATCGCTTTCTGAGGCTTAATAAATAAATCTGTTGTAGTTTACTGAGATGATGTTACTGTATTTTCTAAAAATAAAACCGATCATCTAGCTCATTTACGAGCCGTTCTACAGCGATGTCGTAAATACGAAATTTCCTTGAATCCTAAAAAATCCATCTTTGCAGTAGAACAGGGTAAACTCTTAGGATTTATTGTGTCAAGAAAAGGGATGATTATCGATCCCGAAAGGACTCAAGTCATCTCGAAACTTCCCCCTCCTACATCCAAAAAATCTATGCAGTCTTTCTTGGGCCAGATAAACTTCGTGAGGAGATTCGTCCCCAGTTTCTCTGAAATGGTCAGACCTTTACAAAACCTAATTAAGAAAGACGCCCAATATCATTGGGGATCCTTAGAAAATCAAGCTTTTAATGCAATAAAAAAGGCCATAATAGATGCTCCTTCTCTCATGAGCCCCGACTTTTCCCAAGACTTTACGCTCTACACTTTTTCTTCTGACCGTTCCTACGTTGTTGTCCTAACTCAAAAGAATGCCGAAAACAATGAAGTACCCATTGCCTTTATGAGATCTGCTTTCAAAGGCGCGAAACTTAATTACCCAACAGTAGATCAGCAAGCCTACGCTATTTTCAAAGCAGTCAAGCATTTCCAGTCTTATCTTTTGAAATCGAGGATGAAAGTTATTGTCCCTTATCTAGCCGTCAGGAACCTGTTAGTGCAGAAAGAACTAGGAGAAAAGAGGGCTAACTGGGTTACCTCCTTGTAGGAATACGACATAGAAATTACCCCATCACAGATAGTGAGAGGCCAAGGGTTATGCAAGTTAGTTGTTGATTCAGCAGCGGGATAGCAAGAAGAAAACGATATGTCAAGTCTAGGACAGCATGATCAAAATACAGTCTGCTGCACACAAAACTCTGTCAGTCCTTGGTATGATGATATAAAATTTTGTCTTGAACATTGGTCATCCCCCCGTCACCTGGATCCCACAAAAATAAGAGCGTTAAGATTAAAGTCTTCCTCCTTTCATTTGGTTAATGGTATTCTGTTTCGTCAAAATTTTGATGGCATACTGATGCGTTGTCTTGAGAAAGACGAAGCAGAAAAAGTCTTACTAGAGTTGCATGCAGGAGAATCTGGTGGTCATTTTGGTGGTGACACCACTGCCCATATGGTTTTAAGAGTCGGTTATTACTGGCCCATGCTTTTTAGAGATGCCCGTGCCTTGTGTCGTAAGTGTACTATTTGTCAGAAAGCGTCAGGGCAGTTACAGAAACCAACCTTTCCTTTGCAGCCTGTTTCAGTAGACTCTCCTTTCCAGCAGTGGGGCCTTGATATCATAGGTCCAATCAACCCCCCATCCTCGCAACAGCATAATTTTATCATAAAAACCACGGATTACTTCACCAGGTGGTCTGAAGCTCCCACATTAAGAACTGTGAATACCAGTCAAGTAATTGTCTTTCTAAATTCGAATATTATCACTCGTTTCAGTATCCCTGACTGTTTAGTGTTCGAAAACGCTTCTTACTTTTCCTCTTTTGAGATGAGCGAGTTCTCTTTAGAAAAAGGAATTAAATTGAAGTATTCCACCATCTATTACCCTCAGGGCAATGGATTGGCAGAATCAACAAATAAGAACTTGATTAAAATCATCAAAAGAACGGTGGCTGAAAATAAAAAAAACTGGCACAATGCACTGTTAAACGTGATTTGGGCTGATAGGGTAACCCCAAAAGCTACTATAGTTAACTCTCATTTCTTTCTTGTTTATGGCAGAGAAGCAATTCTGCCACAACACATTCTTCTTCCCTCACTTCAATTATCGCAGAAAATACAAGAAGAAGATTGTTCCCCTTTGGAAAATTGAATTAATGCTTTGATGAAACTAGAAGAGGTAAGAGCCCAAGCTAAACATAAGTTAGAAGAGCATCAACTAGTGGTCAAAAGTTGGTTTGATTCTAACTCTGCCTCTGATAGGAATTTCAAATTAGGTGACCTCGTCTTGAAATGGGACAAACCGCATGAGGGAAAGGGAGAGCACACAAAATTTCAAAACTTATGGCTTGGACCTTTTTTAATTGCTAAGAAGTTGGGTCCTAGCTCTTTCCGATTGCAGAATCTAGAGGAGAAGCCTGACACCTATCCGGTGAATGGCCAAGCTCTAAAAATATATTTTGCTTGATGACAACTCTTTGTATACTATGTACATATTCTGCTTTTGTTTGTTTTTCTTTGCTGTTTTGGTTTTGATTTCTCCTTTGCGCTTGTCAGTTTTTGTTTTTGAAATACACATACGTGCATGATGAACTATTCGGACAAAGAAAACAGAAAATTCCTTCACTGAAATGACTGATAAAAAATTGTATAAACATCAATTATATACTTCTTAAATTTACATCTGTGTTGGAAAAAAGTTTGTTGTTTGAAAGAAGTGAACTGATTTTGATCTCTGAGTAAAGCCTGTCATGATCATCTATTATATTTTTACGTTGTCTCTTTTCCTTAAGGAAATGACTCAGAAGATGTCTCCCTGCCTTAGAAAGTTGGCTCTGTAAATAAACCATCTCTGGATCTTAATAAAGGACAGTTCTAAAAAATTTTGTTGAGGTCTGTAAAAAAAAATATATGTTAAAATATCATAATTTTTAGCGTCACCCCGCTCAACTGTATGTCTTTAAAAAACAAAATAAATCAATAAAAGAGCTGTGGGAAGTTCTTGTAAACCCATCGGGATGCTGAACAGGTCTGCTGGCAGCGGGTAAATGCATGCATGATGCCAAGACAACTTTGTCGGGGTACTGAACAGGCCCGCTGGCAGCGAAACAATGTCGGGTATATGAAAATTTGCAAATAATAAACCTCTTAACCTTAACATGTCCTTTATTCTTATCTGGAACTTCTTGGTAGGATACAGATATTAGAGTGGGTTAAATGGCAACCCTGTCGAGGCTATGGACGCCTGCTGGCAGCAGTGGCTCTGTGAACAATATTAGAGATTTTATCTTTAATATTGTGGCTCGCTTGTCTTAAGTCTGTTATCAGTTTTCATCCTTTAAACACTGCTGGAATATTTGGTTAATGATGATGTTTATACGATTTTCTGGTTGTTGTTTTCGAGTTAGTATTTTTCTCATTATCCCAATCTGAATTTGTTCTTCTGGCAGAGATAACTGCTTCTACCAGTATGTCGCCATTGTTGGCAGCCAATTCGCATTTTTATACTGTCCTTATAAGCTTCCTACACCAGTGTTTTTCAACCCTTGATTTTCATCACAATATTCACAATAAAACGACACTATTATTTCGTGCGTTCGCACACTTACCTTAGTTCTCGTTTTCACAACTGCAAGCGTGAAAACTTTGATTTCGAAGTCATATTAAAAATGTCGCTGGATTGTCATGATCACTCTTGTCTCTATGTTCATTGGGTTTCCAATTTACTTATCGTTATACAATTGGAAAGACTCCAAGATTCTTTACTCATTTGGCATTTCTGTTGTTAGTATGATTTCCATTTTTATGAGGCTGTGACGATTTGTTAAGGGTTGTGATTCATTCATTGATTTATTGATGGTTTGATTTCTATGTTCTTTCATCGATTCTTTTACACATTGGTTTCATGAAAACACTTTGATGATCATGGTTATACCCTTGGGGTGATCATTTCATACAACACATATTTCATATGATCAAACCCTTGGTGTTGATTTCAAATTATTGCTTTGGTTTTAAAACTATGGTAAAACTATGGCTCGTGCAAGTGTTTGTTCGACTTACCATAAATTTCGTTAATTATTGAATGGCATGGTTTTTAATATATATGCATAGTTATTTGAAACGTTATATGCGCCGACGTTTTTACTGTGGAAATGACTATTTTTCATGGGCCAAAATAGCTCCACCACCTTCGCACGTTCTATCATAAATGCTTTCCCCCTATCCCGGGTCACCCCTGGTGTTTTTGGGTAACCCTGTGAGCATTTTCCCCCTACGTATACTCTGTTCGAACCCTAGCCCCTACACCCTGCTCACCGTGTGCTCCTGTCTATGGCACCGGTGGTCCACATAGAACCGAATGGTAGCCAAGATTTGTTTCTATTCGATAATGCCTGTAAGGATTTAGAAAATGGTGGTTGGATAGTGTTTATACAGAGGTTTGAGGGTTTCAACATTTCGGTTGCCCAACAATTCACCCTCACCTTTGATGAGTGTAGGGCTAAAATCAGTGACATACAGCTCGAGCTGAATGAGAAATTCATAAGCTCTGCTACAGGACTAGTAGCTACAGGTGAAAGGTGGTTTAAAAACTCCAAAGTCGACGAGGTGTCGTGGCCTTTTCTATTTGTATCACGAAAGGTTGTGTCTTGTGATAAAGGTATGCCTATTTCTACCCTCAAACCCAGGTGGCACGATCTTTTGGTGATTGTGAAACAATTTGTGACCTGTGAAGGTCGGTATGGCTTGTTTTTTCTGTATCACCTCCGGTTATTGATGAATTTCATGGGTTATCCTTTGAACATGCCACATTACTTCTTGCATATTCTTTACAAGATGTCTAAGAGGTTCAAACACGAGAAGGATGATAGCAGCTCGTTTCATCACGGCTTGATTAGAATCATTATTGTCCACCATTTAAATCTTCATGGCGATAATTGGCAAGCCTTTCTATCTCGAAATGTCTTTGCTAATCCAGAGTCTATCCAAATCGACAAGGCTGTGGTCAGTGAGACTATGGTCGAGCCGACCGTTCCTTTTCATATACTCCCACCCCCTACCAAACCCTCGGTTTTCCCTGACATTGGCCTACCCGACATCATAACAGACAAGACTGAGACTGTCAAGAAGCTTGTGAGTAAGAAAGTCAAGGGTAATCCTACTGTCGATAGCAAGGGTAAGAAAAATGCTCGATCGATATCGAGAGTTGCCTGGAATAAACCTAAGCCGAACGTCGACCAAAATCCCATAGTGCTGAGCGAGGACTCAGATTCCGATATCGAGTGTTTCCTAGCTGAAGAGTACCCCTATTCCCATGGCCTATGTTCCAAGCAACCCTATGACTATGTATCTAATTTACCCCCGTGTCTAAAAAACAACCCTTGTTGTAGGAAAATCTCCCTGCGGACAGGTAGATTGCCTCTAAGAGATTGACCTTAACTCTAAGAAAGAAAATGCTTAACGTGGTGTTTATGGATAAATTCGTGAGTGCGGACACAGACCAATCTCCCCAAGATCCACCTGGATCTGGAACAAACCGTAACAGAATACTACTCTTTCCCTAGATCTAACTATTGAATGAACTAAGAGAAATGGATAGTGTTCATACCTTTTAAACTCTCTCCTTTAATCTCTATTGTTCCTCGCTCTGCTCCGATGCTCTTGCGTCGTCCAATCACGACAACACAAACCAATCACAGCAAAGGCATCAATATATTCAATACCTAGTCTATACATGTGATCAAGGAATCATGTAATAAGATGACATCATCATTATGG
>ML798402.1:226635-241674 GCA_009831015.1 Picea engelmannii
CTGTGATATACTTGTATGTATGCAGGTCAATTAATAAAATATAAATACCGCCGGTGCAGACCGACCACGATGAAAGAGTGATGGGGGACTGAGCGTCCACAGAATGGGCAAGGGATTAGGAGCTGAAAGGTGGGGAAAAGGGGCTGAGTGCTAAGCATAGGGGCTTAAGCCTGGGAAATAATATTTTAATATTATTTTAAAAAGAGACAAGTGCATTTTTGTTTATCCTAAGTTCCTGGCAAGGGAGGGAATGTGCAAAGGGATGCACGCTGTGGTACGCATGCAGTTCCCAGGGTGACAAGTTTCAACCCTGGTGCATGCAAATAAAAGAGATGAACTAAGCTGTGAGGGGGGGGCTCATCCATTCGAACCTGAACCTCTGAGCGTGAACCCGTACGACCTCTGCATGATTACCCAGTTTCATCCTCCGAACCAGAAAAGGCCTGTGTCTTGCTGAGATAAAGGGCACCTTCTGTTCATCCCTGAAAAAGCCGGAAAAGCCTGGGTGGATTTCTGAAAATACCCTGATACAATTCCTGTCTGAGAGGTTCGAGTCTGTGTGGTACCTGGCGCGGATTTGCTGTCGCGCGTTTCCCAGAATTCAACACCTTGAGACCATGCGCCATTGTTGAGCCTGTGCAAGAAGCCCGTGTATGTTTCCCAGTTGGATGTTGTGGCCACGCAGTGCTGGACTGCGCGTGGCTTACTGGCCAGTGTGAACTCGTGCTTAGCTTGTGTGTAACCTCTCTCCAGGTGAGGGAGGTGATTGTGGTTTGAAGAGGCAGGTTGTCAGGCCTACGAGCAACTCTTTCCAGGTGAAAGAGTTTGCTGGGAAGTGTTTTCTTCTAGAGAGTGTCCAGCACCAGCTACGGGCTCTGAGACTTCCTGATCTAGCCTGTTTCCAAGACCCAGAAGGGGAGGTTAGCACCGATGGACTGTGCGTGTGAAGGTGTATACTCCCAGGCGGAACAGGCATGTGGGGAATGAGGGTCTAGTAGTAGTGGGCGTAAGATGGCATCTTTGGGAAGAATCCTTCTAGATATTTCTATGATGTCTTCCCTGTAACCTCAACCTGAGTCTAGATTCCTTGCCCAGGGGTGGAGCTCGGTCCCAGCTCAGGGGTGACCCACTGTTGAGCTGATGAACAGTGTGGTCTAAGGCTGGGAGGTTCGTGGAAGGCCTACACTCGGTTGGTGATTTCTACAGATGTTAAAAGATAAGTATTTGAATTATGCTTATGTATCATGTTTTCGCTATGTAAATGAATTATTGTTGAATGCTATGGAATGTGTAAATTATAGCAGTAACGAGATATGTTTCACTCTGTAATTTATGTGTGTTTAATGATTAAATGCATATGCTTATAATGTATGTACAAATTATGTAAAATTCCATGTATAGAATGGTAACTGAGAGGTTTTTAAAACCCTCGGTAGTGAAAAGGTACGCTACAATTGGTATCAGAGAAATTGGTACACTACAATTTGGTATCAGAGAAATTGGTACACTACAGAAGTAGGCCATCACCCTGGGGATTTTTTAGATAAAATTGTTGATCACCAGATTATTCAACTACCGAGCAATTACATTCTGAGAGGACTAATCCTGTTAGAAAGATTCTTCGATGGGAATGATGTGGCAGTAAAGGGTAGAGTTTCAGGTGATGAGGCTGACATAGCTGAATGCAACGTAGGCACACCAGAGGATCCTAAGTTTATCAAGTTGTCAAGGATTTTGACCAAGGAGTAGAGGGATGAATATACCGAGTTGCTAAGAGAGTTTGCTGATGTGTTCGCATGGACCTACGAAGACCTCAAGACGTATGACACATCGGTCATTGAGCACAAGATCCCACTGAAAGAAGAGGCTAAGCCATTCAAGCAGAAGCTAAGACAAATAAATCCCATGTTACTACCTATCATGGAGAAAGAAGTGAAGAGGCTTCTATTTGCCCAAATCATTGTCCCCTTGAGATATTCTGATTGGGTGGCCAATTTGGTTCCAGTAAGAAATAAAAGTGGGGAAATCAGACTCTGCGTTGATTTCAGGAACCTGAATAGGAGCTCCAGGAAGGACAATTATCCCCTGCCCAACATGGAACATATATTGCAGAAGGTCACTGGTGCATCTAGAATATCCATGATTGATGGCTTCTCTGGCTACAATCAAATATCAGTCATGCCTCGGGACAGAGAAAAAATGGCCTTCACCACTCCATGGGGCACATTTATGTATGCCAAAATTCCTTTTGGGTTGATGAATGTGGGAGCCACCTTTCAGCGAGCCATGGACATAGCCTTCATCAGGGAGAAAGATAGGTTTGTGGTGATCTATCTAGATGACATCACGGTCTTCTCCAGGACGGATAAGGAGCACTGCTGCCACTTGAAGAAAGTTTTCCTGAAGTGTCGGAGGTTTGGCCTATCCCTGAACCCCAAGAATTCTTTATTTGCTATGAAGGAAGGGAAGCTATTAGGCCATATAGTGTCAGCAGAAGGAGTAAGGATTGATCCTAGCAGGGTAGAAGCACTTCATACCCTGTCACTTCCCAGATCTAAGAAGGAAGTTCAGGCCTTTTTGGGGAAGATAAATTTTCTGAGGAAATTTGTCTCAAATTTTGCTGAGTTGGTAAAGAACATCATAGCCATGCTCAGAAAGTGAAACGAAGTGAAATGGACTACTGAACCCAGGGAATATTTTTTCCAAATAAAGAGGGCGTTGACTGAGGCACCTGTGCTAATTAGTCCTGATTATTCTAAAGATTTCCTGATTTTTTCTTTTGCTTCTTGTGATACAGTAGCAGCAGTCTTGTTGCAGAAAAATGATCAAGGGCGAGATAAACCTATTGCCTTCTATAGCAAGGCGTTGAGAGATTCTGAACTCCGGTATGAGATTATGGAGAAGTAGGCCTATGCCCTAGTGAAAGCCCTCAAAGCTTTCAAATTCTATGTCTTGCACTCAAGGATCACTGCATATGTTCCTTCGGCCTCTGTGAAGGACATTCTCATATAGCCTGACATAGATGGAAGAAGAGGTAAATGGATCTCCAAGATCCTAGAGTTTGATCTGGAGATTAAATCCACCAAGTTGATAAAGGGGCAGGGTTTGGCTAAGTTGTTGGCTGAATCCAATTGCAAGGCCTTGGGGGTTAACTTCATCAATAAGCAAGACAAGTCATCCAGCAAGAGTTCTCAGGGTGCCCTATCACTGACAGCATGCCCCTGGTACAAGGATATCTTGTACTTTCTGCAAGAATTGAGGCCTCCTGATGGAATGGAAAAAAGCAAGGCAAGAGATTTAAATCTCAAAGCTGTCAGATATTGCATCATTGACCAGGTCCTGTACTGGAAAGACCCTCTAGGGGTATTTTTAAGATGCTTGGACCCACAAGAAGCCCAAAAGGTAATGTTTGATTTCCATGGCGGTCTCTGCGGAGGTCACCATTTCTGGAAGACCACAGCTCACAAGATCCTTCGGGCAGGGTATTACTGGCCCACTTTGTTCCCCGATGTCTGCAGAGAAATCAGAGCTTGCATCAAATGCCAGACGTTCTCAGGAAAGCAGCAGCTCAAATATCTTCCATTGAACCCTGCAGTAGTTTCATCACCCTTTTAGCAGTGGGGATTGGACTTCATTGGAGAAATTCATCCTCCCTCAAGTGTCCATCACAGATGGATCCTGACTGCTATAGACTATTTCACCAAGTGGATAGAGGATGTTCCCACCAGAAGCACTTCCCACAAAGTAATTATTAGCCTCCTGGAAGATATCATAGCAAGATTTGGCTGCCCTAGTAGAATTGTCACTGATAACGCCACCCCCTTCAGGTCTGAGCCTTTGGTCAAGTTCTGTGAATAGTTTGAGATCTCACTAATTCACTCTACTCCCTATTATCCTCAGGGAAATGGACTGGAAGAGTCTTCAAACAAAATCCTGATCAAGCTCAGTAAGAAGTTGTTGGAAGATAATAAAACGGCCTGGGATTCGAAGCTCAAATTTTCTCTATGGGTTGATCGGGTGACAACGAAAAATTCCCTGGGCATCTCACCTTTCCAACTTGTTTATGGAACCAAGGTTGTTTTCCCCACTCAGCTCGTCGTAGATGTAGCAAAATTCCTCCAGTACATTGAAGGAGAGCCTAGCCATATGGTCAGAAGGATTCATCAGATGGTGGAAGTGCAGTAGATCAGAGAACAGGTCATGGACAGGGCTTATAATCATCAGCAGAAGATCAAGCATGCTTTTGATAGGAAGAGAAAAAAGAAATAATTCGAGCAGGGTGACCTGGTGCTCAAATGGGATGCACCTAGGCAGGACAAGGGCAAGCACAGTAAGTTTGATGCCCTCTGGTTTGGGCCTTTCAATATCCTTGAAGTATTTTCAAACAATACTTATAGGTTGCAGGATCTGGAAGGCAAAGAAGTTTTTAGTGGCCCAGTAAATGGGCATTTCTTGAAAAGATGTTTTTTGTGAGCCACAGTCAGCTCTTTTGTTTCTTGTAAATATTGTTTTTGTTTTCAGCGTAATAAATGACTCCATAGCCCAACAGCAAGGCACTGAATCTGCAAAAGCGCTCTTAGAGCATCATAGGGATGACTCTATCTACCATGGAGCCAAATGTTAGCGATATTTCTCGTAACAAGGGTAAAATGCAAAAGAATGGGCTAAAAACCCACTTACCCTAAGTTTGGGATGCATTGCGCCTGTGTTTAAATGAAAATCAAGTTTGGACCGCGGAGATTTGCACGCCCGGATCAATGGCGCACATAGGATTCTGGAGCCCCCCCGTCTTTCTACCTTTAAGTGGAGGGGAGGGGGTCCAAATCGAGGGCGCACATCTTCATTGGTCACGATCGAGTCGCCCGGATCAACGTCGCGCAGGGTGATTCCGGACCCCTCCCCGCCTTTCTACCTTTAAGCTGAGGGGGGGGGGTCCGGAATCGAGTATGCATCTCTCAAATGGCTACGATTGGTGCACCCGGATCAGCGACGCACAGGCAATCCGGGCACCCTCCGCCTTTCTGCGTTTAATCGACATAGGGCCCCCTTTCTTGTCGTGTTATCTTACCATCTGTCCATCTCCCCTCTTCTAGTTCATGTGGTCCCTTTCCCATCTCATCTTCCACTCACCGCCTGCCATGTGTCCCTCTCCTTTCCACGCCAGCCTCCCATTAAAAGTAAGTGCATTATATCTCATCTCCTGCCCCCTCCGCCTATTGTCTTCTGCCATGTGTCTTCCTCTGTCATCTCTCTCACGCCACATCACTTCTTACCACACTCTCATAGTTTTGGTGCCACCACTCCCGTTATGCGCCACATCCGTCGTGCTGGCCTCCACGCCTATCCATCAGGCAGTTCGGTTAATCCAGGTGGCAGCGCGAGGGGCCATCCATGTCCCAAGGGCGTCGAATTGGTCGGGCCATCCTCAATCCCAAGGAAGCAGTTATTGAAGTAGTTGGTGGTGGTTAGACGTTGCCTCCGCCATAATGGGAAAGTCCGGCAATGAATTGAAGGCACGTCGACTCGCCCACGGAGCTGTCAGGGGTTCGATTGCGTCCGCCGCGGGTGCACGATCATTCAGAAATTGCCGGTGCAGATTGTCAGAGGCCATGCAGACGCGAAGTTTTTTTAATACAACGTCTCGATTCTGTTTCTTTTGTTGTTTTGAGTATATGTAGGCATTTTCACCATTTTTTTATCTATCGATGGTAGAGCAAAGCTCCCGACTGTTATGTTTTACAACCATTCTAGTTTCCTGGTTGCGCATCTGTATCTGAGATTTCTTGTTTTATGACAAACAGTTTTCCTACTTCACCTATGTTTTCGTCTTGCACCAGAGGGTTCATGATCGAATGATTCGCATGAATTGTTTCTGTTATGTTATGATAAATGATTTGTTGTTGCATTACTGTTTTCTCTGGTTTTTCTCGTTTGAATGTAAGAAGATCTTCCCTTTAGACGTTTTTCTTCTCTCAGTCTGTTAGGAACCTGATGTTTATAACAGACTCCAACACTCTCCCTACACAAGTCTTCCCCCTACTCACCCTTATTACAACTCATTGTTTGGAGTTTATCTAAGACCTCATTTCCCATGCACGCCTGGCCTAGTTTTAGAGTTGAAATGATGTTGTCCTAAGTTTTCCTCCATTTGATCATCCCTTATAAACAAATCATGACATTAAAATGATGGGCGTCGGGCTCTGCTCCTGCAAGCAATCCAGGAGTGACTTCCGACGCTAACAGGTTGGGTGAAAATAGTATTGTCAATGGTAAAATGAGCACAATATTTCATATTCTAACGCACAACTTAGAGCTAACCATGAGAAAACCCCTTATGAATTGTGGTTTGGAAAACCAACATCTGTGGTACATTTCAGAGTCTTTGGAAGTAAATGTTACATCAAGAGGGATGAAGATAATCTAAGGAAATTTAACTCTATATCAGATGAAGGTATATTTTTTGGATATTCACCTAACAAAAATTCCAACAAATGTTATAATCTAAGATTGCACAAAATAGTGGAAAGTGAAAATGTAAAAATAGATGATCTAAAATTGAGAAAAATAAAATCTCAGGATATAACAAAAATTGATGAATGGAGAAGAACCAGTGATGATGAAGAAGATGGTGAATCACAAGATGAAGAAGATATTGAATAAATACAAGATAATTAACCACAAACTGATGATGAGAAGGATGAAGAATAAACACCCTTTCCAAAAACATCGTCAAAAAGAGTTCAAACAAATCACCCTGAAAATCAAATTATAGGGGATAAGAATTCATGTGTAGAAACAAGAAGGAAACTTAGATTTGAATCTGAATAGGAAATTCTTTCAGTAATAGAACCCAAAAATTTTGCAGAATCTAGCAAGAGTGAAGATTGGATAAAAGAAATGAATGAGGAACTTGATCAAATTAAGAAAATTCATAATTGTAACTAGTTCCAAAACCTAAAGATACAAATGTGGTAGGAACCAAATGGATATTCAAAAACAAAATCAATGAAAATGGACAGATCATAAAAAAAAATTCTAGACTAGTATGAAAGGGATATGCCCAAGTGGAAGGAATTGACTTTGGAGAAACCTTTTCCCCAGTAGCAAGATTAGAATCCATTAGATTTTTTTTGGAATTTTCATGTTTCAAAAAATTCAAAATCTATCATATGGATGTCAAGTCAACATTACTAAATGGAACCTTAGAACAAGAGGCCTACATAGAACAACCTGAAGGGTTTAGGTTGATAGAAAAACTAGACTATGTATGAAAATTGAAGAAGGATCTGTATGGTCTTAAACAAGTCCCTAGAGCATGGTTCTCAAGACTTCATCGGTATCTACAACAACAAGGATATAAAAAAGGAATTAATGATAGTAATATATATATATATATATATAAATTAAATAAAAAAATATAATTGTTGTACTGGTATATGTAGATGTTATAATCTTTGGAAGTAATCTGAATATATTAAGCAAACAATTTTCCATAGAAATGAAAAAAGAGTTTGAGATGTCTATGCTAGGTGAAATAACTTTCTTCTTAGGTTTACAAGTTACTCAAACAAAAAAAGGCATATTCATATGCGAAAATAAATATGTCAAAGAAATGCTCAAGAAATTCTAAATGGAATAAGAAAACCAATGAGTACTCTTATGGTCACAGGATGAAAACTGATCTTAGATGATGATTCACCCAAATTAGACCAGATTATGTATATATTTATGATTGCAAGTCTGCTCTATGCAACAACAACAAGACCTGACATAATTGAGGTTGTAGGACTAGTGGGAAGGTTTCAATCCACACTTAAATAAACTCAATTAAAAGCAGTAAAAAGGATATTCATATATCTACAAGATACCTTAGACTTTGGATTATGGTATCCAAAAATGAAAGAGTTTAATTTGAATGCATATACTGATGTAGATTGGGAAGGTAGTATCGATGATAGGAAAATCACCAGTGGAGGATCATTCTTCCTAGGAAATTTTCTGGTGGCATGGCTAAGTAAGAAACAAACATCTATATCAGTATAACAATAGAAGAAAAATACATTTTTGTTGCATCTTGCTGCACACAAGTAATTCGGATGAAACAAACCCTAGAATATTTACAAGTGAAATATAATCATCCAATCACTATCAATAGTGATAACTCCAGTGTTATAAGTGTCTCTAAGAATATTGTAATGCACTTTAAAACAAAACATATCCCAATCAAATACCATTTCCTCATAGATCAGGTTACTCAAAAATTGGTGAAAGTGGAGTATGTAGACACAAAAGAACAAATTGCAGACATTTTTACAAAAGCATTACCCAGAAGTACATTAAAAAATCTTAGACAAAAATTAGGAGTAATCTCCATCCCTAATTAAACTATAAAATATTCATAAAAAAAGGAATCACAAAAATAGGGGGAGCATCACCTCAGGGGGAGCATAATATCAGGGGAAGCAAAGAAAGATCCCTTCTGTCATTGATGTCAAAGAGGGAGCACAAGCAGTAAAATTCAAGCTATAAAACTCAAAAAGAGGGATAATATAGCGTTGAAGAATTTTACTGTGTTTTCATGAATGCCAAAGGGGGAGATTGTTGGAAGTCTAGTTATCATTGATGTAAATAGTGCATAGGACACAAGCTTAGATAAATAACATTGCATCACACAACGATTGTGCAAGATGAAAGCTCGGGATAAATAACATTGCATCGCGTAGAAATCATGCAGGATGCAAGATTAGGAGAAACAATGTTTCATTGTGCAAAGATCGCGTAGGACACAAGCTCGAGAAAAATAGCGCTCCATCGTGTAGGATGCAAGCTGAGGATAAATAGTGTTTCATTGCATAGAAATCATGTAGGATAAAATCTCAGGAGAAATAGTGTTGCATCGTCCAGAAGACAAGCTCAGGAGAAATAGTGTTGCATCGCGTAGAGATCGAGTTGTTGAACAATATTCTAGATCAATGGTGATAGATGTATTGTGCTTCATCCATATAGCCTACCACGTGAAAAATAAAAGTAGTATTAAAACCACATTGTTGAATTCCCATGGTGCATTATGAAAAAACACTGGCGGTAAGTGGTAATGTAACCGACAGATGTCAGACAACACAACTATTGACCTTCTCGGTAGGTTTGTCTCATTAGTTTGGATAAACAAAACTCCAAAAATTCTGAGACATGAGAGGCATAGCCCCATTAAAACAATTTTCAAGAAACGAGAGGCGCAACCCCATTGCGACAAGTTCCAAATATACGAGAGGCGTAGACCCATTCCGACAAGTTCCAAGACATGTGAGGTGAAAATCCATTGCGAAAAGTTTCAAGACACAAGCGGCGCAGTCCCATTGCGATATGTTTCGAGACACTAAATGTGCAACCCCATTGCGACAAGTTTTGAGACAGGAGAGGTGTATCCCCATTGTGTGAATTTCCAAGACACTAGAGGTGAAAATCTGTTGCGACATATTTCGAGACACAAGAGGTGTGGTCCGATTGCAATAATTTTTGAGACACTAAAGTTGCAACCTCGTACATCAACCATGTACATCAACATCATACAATGTGCCAAAAGATATCATCCATGGAATGTATCCACCATATGACAAGGTGTGCATCTACCAATATTCCAACCATGTGCAACTACCAGTATGCCAAACATGTCAACCAAGTGCATATACCAACGTGCTAAAAAATGTGCATCTACCAATATGCCAAACAAGTGTCTTATCACTCATGATATGTCTCCACCATGAAGCAAGTGTGATAACCATGTATCTCAAACAAATACCAATTGTTGTGCTAATCAAGTAATACCAATGGTGTAGTATCATCAAACATATGCCATGTATAAACATGTATCACCACTCATACAAACCAAATACATCAACCATGCACCAATACCACAACATGTTGAATCCTCATACATGTATGCCAAATCCTCCATAAAATATGTGCCAATCAAACTGCTAGTAGGTGCCTCTACCAATGTACTAGAAATGTACCAATCATGCATCAACTATAGACAACATGATCAACTCACCAAATACATGTCCCAATATGTAGTCTATCCATATGCCAAATGCATGAATCAAGTTTTCCAACAAGTAAGCTACCAATACATTATATAACCAAGGTGCCATAACTTCACTGATATAACCAACATTTTTTTTCAACTGAAAATGCATCCATCCATACTTATGGGTTAGTGTCATGTACCCAAGATTTTATTTTACATAATCCAATAGATGAACACTTAAACCTGCATCAAAACCATGTCAGAACCTACAACAAACAATGTCAGACCCTTCAACATAGAGTTATACCATCACATCAAGTTGTAATCCATGTGCATAGCTCTTTTCCTTAGGCTTCATCACATATACGCGACCTGTTTCACAACAACTCGTGTATGTACGCAACCTATACAAGGTCATCTTGCGTATGTACGTGACTGATACCATTGTCACCTGTGTATGCTTTAGTAGATGGCATACTTGAGCCTCCTTTAAGACTTCCATTTTGCTCTGGCTGCTCAGTCTTCTTCACCCACTTCTAAAGGTGTCCCTTCTTCTCAGAACTTGAGCTTTGAGCATCCATATTTTCAAATATGTCTCCCTTCCTTATTTCATTCCTTCTTCTAGTCATGTTATTTGAATTCCTCATCATGAATTTTCTTCTTGTGTTCCAACAATCCTGGGATTTGTGGCCAAATGCACTACAGCTATAGCATCTCATGGTGTTATACTGAACAACAATGTGTCCTACTTGATCACATCTCCAACACCTTATGGTGTTATAAAATCTTCCATTATATCTCCTTTCATAAGCTCTACATTCAAAATATTTATGACCATATTCATTACATGAATAACAATGCCCATGAAAAATACTTTCATACCTTTGCTTTGGTGTCCCAAATATAGCTTCTTGATGTTTTCCTTGCTTTGTTCTTTTGAAATTTTCTTTTCCTTGTGTAGATGGTTGTTTTGTAACATTTACTTCCTTCTTTGATGGACTTACCTCATGCTTATTTGAGGTGCTTGCTTCAGCGTGTGTATCTTCTTTCTTATATCCAAGACCTGATTTATCATTTGGTGATATTTGTCTTTCCAAGATATCACTCAAGATTTGTGAGCTATGAAAGAATTTATTTGACTTCTCTACTTTCTTTCTAAGATGAAAAATTTTAGCTTCTAACTTATGACATGACTCTTCATTTTAATTTATTTGATTCTTTAATAGTTCCTCTATTCTTTTGGCTTCTTCAATTTTGGTTTTGAGATGGACAATAGTTTCAAAACTTTTGCTAATCTCACCATCTACCTTCATATATTCATTATTTAGTCTTGTGATCTCTTCTTCCTTTTCTTCTAGTTGAGTCTTATTGCTCTCTTTAAGCATTTCCTTTAACTTCAAGATGTACCTTTGACTCCTCCTAAGAAAATTCTTAGTGTTATCCAAAAGATAATTATAGTGTGTATTATAATGATCACTCCTATATCTATATAAACCCTCTTCAATTTCCTTTTGAAGTTATAATAGATTTTCTTCCATTCTTTCCATGGGATAACTACTATCAAACTTTACACAAACTATTTATAGATCTTCTTCTTCACTTGAGAAAAATTCAACATCATCAAATTTTGAATCATTGCAATCAAGAGTCTTTGGAGATTCTTTACCTTCATTTGAAATATATTCAATATCTTCCTTCTTGCCAACATTATCACATGATTTGTTTCCTTCATTTGAAATCCCTTTAACATCAATACATATGAAATCAAGAGTTGGATATTCTTTACCTTTAATAATATTGATGGAGTGGTCTTCAACATCTTCTTTCTTTTCTTGATATGTCTCCTCTAGATTTATCCATAGATACTTGGTGGAAGTGCATTGTCCCATGCTCTCTTTGATAGGGCTTGTGTGTCCACTAAGAATGGTCTTGAGAACCAATGCATCATTCTTCTTTCCTTCCCTTTGAGGTACAAACTTTGACTTGTTCTTCAAGGAAATTGATCCACCAATGGATGCCTTCCAAATAGTCGCTCCCATTGTCTTCAAATGTACTCCCATTTCTATTCTCAAAGTAAAATAGTTTTCATCATCAAGGATTGGAACTTCATCATCCATTTGTGCATCTATGGATCTCCTTCAAGCTTGTTAAGGCTTGTAGTGAAGGCTTGCTCTGAAACCAATTGTTGGACACACCTACCACACTTAGACGGCAGGGGGGGTGAATGAGTGTGGGGCTCTTTATATCAAAACTTCCCTCTTACACAAAACTCCTTAGTTAACATTCAACATATACTCATTACTCATTTATGTTATTTATAACCAGATAGATGTGAACATATATCAACAACATATATTAACAACATATATTAACAATATATCATCAACAAATCATCTCCAAAAGGAACACAAAGAGCACAAGATATATGTACAATTTTCTTTGTATTATAGAATTCAATCCTTGGGGTTTTTCAGCAACAGTTGAATAGAGTAAAACTCTACAAGAGCACCAGCTCTATATGCAATACTCAGCTTACATCCTCAGCACCAACTGAGACGAGGCAAAAATCCTCCACAGATATAAATCTGTCACATGTACATGACCTGTCAGTAGTGCAGCCCGCATGTGTACGTGCTCTGTCTCACTAAAACCCACGTATGTACACTTCCAGTATACACAACAACCTACATATCCCTTCTGAGAAATTAGGGTTTATCATTTTCCTCACATACTCAGATCCTTTTCAACCTACAAGCATAATCTCTTATGTATTTCACTATCCACACTAACCAGCAGCCAGTCACAACACATCCAAGCTCTCCAATAGCTTACTCATGATCCACAACAAATCAATATGAATGCTAACTCAATTATGTATAAGCACTAGTATACCATAGAAATCATATCACAATTGAATCACAAGAGTACTACTCACTCCATCAACCAACATAAATCACATCACAACAACCATACCAAGAAATCCTTAAGAATTCACAACATAACAAGCAATAGTATCCATCAAGACAATCATGTAACCATACCAGTGTCTCAGTGAAAGATATGAGCCCATAGAATGTAGATATGGAACCTACCTCATCATCCAAGAACCTAGCACCAGTTCAACACAAGTCTTCATCATTTCATCCAATGTACATGCCCTGTCCTCATACAGCCCACGTATGTATGAGCCCTTGCCCAATACAGCCTGCATACACCTCAGAAACTATGGTTTCTAAAGCTCTGAGAATTTTTCCGTCAAGATCTCTGACATTGTCGAAACTTTGATACATCCATGAGATCCTCCTCACACTCTATCTCTTAGAATAGATATTTAATCATGCTCAAGAGATCTTCACCAAGGATTATCTCACAAGAATCTCTCAATCAATACTCCAAAATCTATTCTCACAAGACGCTCTCCATTGATCCACAAAAAGGATGTCTTACAAGAGACCATAGCTATCTTATTTATACTTTCATCCTCTAGGTCACTTAACCTATTTCTAGGTCACTTAACCCATTTCTAGGTCACTTAACATATTTTCCTTATTTTAGGGTTAACCTCTTTCCATAAATAGAAAGTTCTCCATTACTTTATCGTTTAAATATTCCTCCTTGACTTTGTCACCTCACTTTATCATTTAAATAATCTTCTTTGATTTTTTCACTTCTCTTTGTTATTTAAATAATCTTTCTTGACTTTGTCACTTTACTTTATCATTTAAATAATGATTTCTTCTTTTCAAGCACTTTGACTTCTTTGACCTTTTGGGGCTTCAAACCTTCATGTGAGGGTCCTCCAACTTTTTAAGGTCATAACTCTCAAACCATGAGGATTTATGTGACATTCCACATACCACTGGAAATGGCATGACAAGCACTATCCATCTAGGATAGTTTCACAAACAACTTCATTGATCTTCATCTCATTATTCCACAATCAAGCATGGGTTCTCTAAACATTCTTCTAGGATAACTCAATTGTAAAGCGTCTTCCCGTGAGGGCTTTCACCTTAAGGGGACCAATTTGGAGTTCATCCATTTATGTACCTTTTCAACCATGATAAGACCATTACATCAATCCAACTATGCATCATGTACCAATGAGAACTCAATGATCCATCTTCATCATATCAATGACACCTCATTGATCCATATTCATCTTTATCAATGATAACTCATTGATCCATCTTCATATATGAATTCTCATCAAGGACAATACATATTACATTTGACATCAATAATCAATCAATTAATCCTTTGGCAGCAATCAATCACTTGACATTAATGAAACATGATCCAACAATCTCCTCTTGACATCAATAAATCAAACCATTGGCATCAATGACAACATGATCCAACATAAATTGCAGATAAAAAATGTGCAGTGAGGGTGGAAGGGAGGATATAGGAAGGACTGTAGTCCTCCTCAAATAGAAGCCTGAGACAACTAGGGGGTCGGTGCCTCCTTTCAATTTGGTGCTTGAATAATTCAGGGGGTTGGAGCCTCCTTTCAAGTTGGTGCTTGAAGAAGCATGGATTTGTAGCTTACTTAAGTAGGTGCTCAGAAAATGAAGTGGGATTGTGTCTCCTAGAGTTGGTGCTCTAAAAAGGATTGGTGTCATTCACAATTGCAACTTGTTGTTATACATACATTGTAATTCTTATTAATGATAAATAATTAACTATTTTTAAATTCATTGTTAATTTATTGTTGTGGTTGAAAACATTTTAAAAAGAACTACTAATTGGATAAAAGGTAATATTGATTCACCCCCCCCCCCTCAGTTTTTCCAACACACATGTGCAAAGAGCCAGAAATCAAATGGGAAATCTTTTATGAATCAAGGAAGATTTTAAATTAGGACCCCTCATCACTAGTTTAGGTGAGGGTAGGCCCTGTTAGCACCAATTCTTGCAAGTCATGAGCATCGAGCACAACATACTGAAGAAGTCCATTTCAAGCTTAAAATCAAGCGAGTGGGCATTTTGTTTTCAACGACGAGGATCCA
>ML798402.1:262829-275445 GCA_009831015.1 Picea engelmannii
CAGCACCAACTGGATGGAAGCACCAACTTCCTGAATGTTCCAGCACCAACTGGATGGAAGCACCAACTTCCAGTTACACAGGCTCCAACCTGCATAACAGAGAACACCTGTTCTCCCTAGCATCACCCTGCCACCCTAGTTTCTCTGGCCACTACCATATGGAAGCTACAACTTCCTGTGTTCAATCTCCCACTTGAACCTCTGAGGACAACAGTCCTCCTGAGCACCTCCCAACCACCCTTGTTTATCAATGACTAAATAAACATTCAACTTTACAGATAAATCATTTCATACCAATCTTACTTTGTTCTGTAAATCTTGTCTTCTGCTGCTTGCTCTATCAGTCTGCTTTGCTTCTGCTCTATCATTCTGCAATTCTTCTCTTCCTTCACAAGTCTGCTTCTGCATCACGTTCTTTTGTCATTCTATTCTTTTTCTCCTCTGCCTGTCATTAAATTTCATGCTCAGTATCTTATCCTTTCTCCTTTCTAACTGTTTCGTTCTGTTTCCATTCAGAACAGCCAACTCAATTCAGTCTTGCACATTTTCTTTTATATCCCATACCTTAACGATTCCACTTCCCCTTTCAATAGGAAATCCGAGGACATCTGTCTTGGCAACTGAAATGCTAACCAATTCGTCATCATAAGCCCATTTCACTTAACGGATTCATAATTGAAGCGTTAATGTGTGATGAACAACAGCATCCCTTCGATCAATGCTTGATCCAACGGTTCAGATCCCATCGGGATTTCACTCATCGCGAATTCAACATTCTCATTGTCGATATGAACATGTACTCGGAACCCCCGATTCTCTGAATCCCGATATGCTCCTTTCCCGAGATTTGGCCCCTTCCGTCTATACAATGGTCCATGTGACCTGCGATCACGTGACCGCCACCATACCTCTCGAAAATGTGTGCTAGCCCACCTGGCTAGAACATGATCCATATGACCTGTCTCCGTGTGACCTCGGTCATATCACTCCATCGAATTTTCGGCACTTACGATGACATAATCCTTATGTCCATGGAATTCGCGATTTCCCGATTCGCGATGTGCTTTAGCCCTCCTGGCTGACCCTGGTTCACGTGACCATTACCTGTGACCGCAACCATACCTCTGACAGCTGGCCTCCACTACACCACCATTCTCCTTCGCTGCTGTGCTGACATCTGGCCCCTACTTATCGGGGTTTCGCGGATCGCGATTCTAAATTGCACAAACTCTTGTCAATGGGATCCCCGATTTCCCGATGAACCAAAATGTCGAAGGCGCCTTGATCTTCGACACCTGTCCCTCAGATGGACGGTCCCGATCCCTTCGGGATTTCGAGACTTTCTATGTCGAGAGTTTCTCACCTCTCCAATCCCCGATTACTGATAACGAAGATCAACGGTCCAGATCTCATTCTTATCCAACGGCTGTGATTACTTCACGAAATCACATATCGCGATTTCGGAGTTCTTGATGTCAAGAGATTTTGACATTGCAAAGTGTTGATTGTCGATGCCTCTGCTGACGTCACACGTGATTTGGCACGTGTTAGATCTTGCCATGTGTCACTCTGATTCATGAATTGTATGTGCTTGAAGTGTTAGATCTGCCTGACACCTGTCATTACCTGGTTGTGCCACGTGTCCCTAGATGACATGGACTGTTGTCGTGAATTAGATCGACGGTCTAGATCTCATGTTGATCTGACGGTTCAGAATTAGTCAGGATTTCGCATATCGCGAAATCGGGGTTTTCGTTGTATTGTATTCTTTGCATTATGAAATCCCGATCCCCAAAACTCCGATAAGGCCTCCTGGCTGCCACGCGTCCATACGAATGAATGGTCCAGATCCCTGCTTGATTTAACGGCTGCGATCAAGTCGCGAAATCGCATATCGCGATTTCGGGGTTTTTGTTGTCACTGTTCACGAGACTCATTGAACTCCGATTCTCGATTCTCCGATGAGAAAAATCAACGGTCCATATCTCAAGCTTTCTTTTAACGGTTGTGATCAGTTCGCGAAATCGCATATCATGATTTCAGGGTTTTCGTTGTCGAGTGAACTTTGCCTATTGAAATCCCGATCCCCGAATCTTCGATGGCTTATCTCCCTCGCAACTTCTGCAGATCTGACGGCTATTGGCCTTTCGAGAAATTTGGATGGGATCCGCCAGTCACCATCCTCCTTCTTCTCAACAAACTTCTGTACCTCGAGCTTTTGTGGGCATCTTCTTCCATGCTGTTCCTCCTGAGCTTTACATTCAAATTTCTTATTCTGCTATCCTCTTCAAATCTCTTATTCTGCCATCTTCACTGTTGTCATCAATGACAATCATTCACTGCATTCTGTCCACTGAATTTGCCAACAGAATTGGGATTGGAAGTGACAAAGTATTATCATGGCTTGTACTCTTTTGATTCAAGGAGGGTGTAATGGCTTGCATTCATCAAAGACTTGGTGGCCTCTTTATTTCAGCTGCCAATGAAGAGTGTGGTCATGGACATTGTAGTAGTTGATGTTCCCCCCAAGTTTGGTATGTTGTTGTCAAGATATTGGATTAAAAAACTTGGAGGAACATTACAGTTGGATCTCACATATGCCACCATTCCAGTCTTTGGAGGGGAACATAGGAGGTTGTACATAGAAGCTAAGTTGGCCTACATTGTTAGTGATGAAGTAGACCCCACCAATCATCCTATATTTGCACTTGACACTGATTTGGGGTCTAGTTTATTGCAGATCACTGAGACTCCTCAAGACCCTTTTCAAATCAGAAAGAAACCCATATTTAATCATGAGATACCTCCTCCAACCACCTCTGTTTGGAAGATGTTCTTTGATGGAGCTTGTTCTAGCAAAGGCACTGGCGCTGGAGTGGTTTTTGTGTCGCCTTGTCAAGAAACCATATCCCTGTCATACAAGCTAGAATTTGAAGCTACCAATAATGTGGCAGAATATGAAGCTCTTGTTCTGGGTACAAGGGCTGCAAAAGAAATGGGAATTAAGGAGGTAGCAGTGTTCGGAGATGCTGAGTTGATAATCCATCAAGTCAAAAATTCTTATCGAGCTAAGAATCCTTGGCTCAGGGGTTACAGAAATGAGGTGTGGGACCTGATTGATAATTTATTCTCGGCTTTCAACATTTCTTTTATTCCAAGAGAGGAAAATACTTTGGCCGATTCCTTAGTTGTCTCAGCTAGTCTGTTCAAGATCCCTCTGCCACCTAAGATCAAATATGAGGTGGAGATAAGATACAGGACATCTGTTTTGGACAATATCAGGCATTGGAAGGTATTTGAAGATGATCTTGAAATTGAAAAATTTCTTCAGTCCGTCGATGAATTTTCTGCATTGCACATTGATCAGGATCCTGATCTCGAAAGTCACCCTCACCCTGAGGTACTTTTAAATAAAATTGCTAATCACCATATTATTCATCTACCTAGCAATCACATTCCAAAGGGACTGGTCCCTTTAGAAAGACTGTTTGATGGGAATGATGTGGCAGTAAAGGGTATGGTTTCGAGTGGAGATGTTGATACAACGGAGTGCAATATCGGCACACGGGAGGAGCCTATGTTTTTCAAATTGTCAAGTAGATTGACCAAAGAGTAGAGGGCCGATTATACCAAGTTATTAAGGGAATTTGGTGATGTGTTTGCATGGACCTATGAAGACCTTAAGACATATGACACATCTATCATTAAACACAAGATCCCACTGAAGGAAGAGGCTAAACCATTTAGGAAGAAGCTAAGACAGATAAATCCCATGTTGTTTCCTATCATGGAGAGAGAAGTGAAGAAGTTTTTAGATTCCCAAATCATTGTCCCCTTGAGATATTCTGAGTGGGTGGCCAATTTGGTCCCCGTCAGGAAGAAAAGTGGAGAAATCAGGCTCTGCGTCAATTTCAGGAACCTGCACAGGAGCTCAAATAAAGACAACTATCCCTTTCCCAACATGGAACACATATTGCAGAGGGTAACTAGTGCATCTAGGATATCCATGATTGATGGTTTTTCTGGCTATAATCAGATATCAGTCATGCCTGAGGACAAAGAAAAAATAGCCTTCACCACTCCTTGGGGCACGTTCATGTATGCCAAAATGCCTTTTGGATTAATGAATGCAGGAGCAACATTTCAGCGATCCATGGACATAGCTTTCATCAAAGAGAAAGATCAGTTTATGGTGATCTATATGGATGACATCACAGTCTTCTCCAGGTCTGATAAAGAGCACCACTGTCACTTGAGGAAAGTTTTCTTGAAGTGTCGGAGGTTTGGCCTTTCCTTAAATCCCAAGAAATCTTTGTTTGCTATGAAGGAGGGGAAACTGTTAGGCCATATAGTATTAGTAGAGGGAGTGAGAATTGATCCCAACAAGGTAGAGGCAATTCACACCCTATTGCTTCCTAGGTCTAGAAAGGAAGTTCAGGCTTTTTTAGGGAAGATTAACTTTCTGAGGATGTTCGTCTCAAATTTTGTTGAGTTGGTGAAACACATCGTGGCCATGCTTAGAAAAGGAAAAGAAGTAAAATGGACTGATGAACCCAGGGAATATTTTGTCCAAATAAAAAGGGCATTGACTAAGGCACCTGTGTTGATCAGTCATGATTATTCCAAGGATTTCCTATTTTTTTCTTTTTCTTCTTTTGATACATTAGCAACGGTTTTATTGCAGAAAAATGAGGAAGGGAAAGAGCAACCCATTTCCTTCTTCAGTAAGTCATTAAGAGATGCAGAAATCAGGTACGAGATCATGGAGAAGCAGGCCTATGCCTTGGTGAAAGCTCTCAAATCTTTCAGAGTCTATGTCTTTCACTCAAGAGTGACTGCATATGTTCCTTCAGCCTTTGTGAAGGACATCCTTATACATCCTTACATAGATGGGAGAAGAGGTAAATGGATTTCCAAGATCCTGGAGTTTGACCTAGAGATAAAGCCCACAAAGTTGGTAAAAGGGCAGGGTTTAGCCAAGCTACTGGCTGAATCCAATTGTAAGGCCTTGGGGCTTAGCTTCATCAATGTTTGCTTAGGAAATCAACAAGTTGAGTCGCCCAGCAAAAGCTCTCAGGGTGGATTATCACTAGCAGAATGCACCTGGTACAGAGACATTTTGTACTTTCTGTAAGAGTTGAAGCCTCCTGATGGAATGGGAAAAATCAAGGCAAGAGATTTAGAGCTCAAGGTGGTCAGATATTGCCTTATTGACCAAGTCTTTCACTGGAGAGATCCTCTAGGGGTGTTTCTGAGGTGTCTGAATCCACAGGAAGCCCATAAAGTTATATTTGATTTCCACAACGACCTTTGTGGAGGGCATCATTTATGGAATACCACAGCCCACAAAATTCTCAGGGTTGGGTACTACTAGCCCACCTTATTCACTGATGTCTGCAGAGAAGTCAGAGCTTGCATCAAATTCTAAAGGTTCTCAGGAAAGAAACAGCTCAAATCTCTGCCACTAAAGCCTGTAGTAGCTTTAGCACCCTTTTAACAGTGGGGGTTGGACTTCATTGGGGAAATTCATCCTCCTTCAAGTGGCCAGCATAGATGGATCCTGACTGCAACAGACTATTTCACCAAGTGGATAGAAGCCACCCCCACCAGGAGTGCTTCACACAAGGTAATTATTAGCTTCTTGGAGGATATCATAGCCAGATTTGGTTGTCCCAGCAAAATTGTCACTGATAATGTTGCTTCTTTCAAGTCTGAGCCTCTAGTTAAGTTTTGTGAGCAGTTCGAGATTTCACTAATTCACTCCACTCCCTATTATCCTCAAGGAAATGGACTGGCAGAATCTTCCAATAAAATTCTAATCAAACTCATTAAAAGATTATTGGAAGACAATAAGAGGGTCTGGGATTCAAAGCTCAAATTCGCTTTATGGGCTGATCGAGTGACGACGAAGAAGTCCCTAGGAACCTCACCTTTTCAAGTTGTTTATGGGACAGAGGCTGTGTTTCCCACTCATCTCACTTTACATGTAGCTAAATTCTTTCAGGATCATGAAGGAGAGCCAGACCATATGGTCAGAAGAATTCATCAAGTGGTGGAAATGCAACAGATTAGGGAGCAGGTGATGGACATAGCTCACAGTCGTCAGTAGAAGATCAAGCAGGCCTTTGATAGGAAGGTCAGGAAGGAGGAATTTGAGCTGGGATATTTGGTGCTTAAGTGGGATGCACCCAGGAAGTATAGGGGAAAACAAAACAAGTTTGATGCCCTCTGGATCGCGCCCTTCAAAATATCTGAAGTATTCTTAAATAACAAGTACAGGTTGCAAGATTTGGAGGGTGAAGAAGTCTGTAGCGGCCCAGTAAATGGGCATTTCCTGAAGAAATGTTTTGTTTGAGCCTTAGACGACTCCTCTATTTTTGTAAATATTGTCTTTATTTCTTTTATGTTTATTTTCGACTTAATAAATGACTCCATATCCCAACAAAAGGAAACTGGAACTGTAGAAGGAGTTCTTAGAGCATCGCAGGGATGACTCTAACCCCCATGGAGCCTAATGTTAGTGCCAATTCTTGCAAGTCACGAGCGTCGAGCACAACATACTGAAGAAGTCCATTTCAGGCTTAAAATCAAGCGAGCGAGCATTTTGTTTTCAACGGAGAGGATCCACAGACGGAGCAGATCAACGGTCTTCGGGTAAGTTGGAGTCACAAAGTTGCATGAGGTTTGGCGCATGAGCTCATCTCTTAAGGCCAAAATCACAAAATGATGAGCCATTTCGGAATTTCGACTATCGGGACTTCAAAGGATAAAGGGTTGCTCTCTTCCACTGCTTTTTGAAACCCCAAAACACGAAATGCGAAAAGCGCCTAGGAGCCATTTCGGAATTTTGGCTACCGGGACTTCAAGAGACACAGGGCCGCTCCTCCACTGCATCGGGAATCGTCGAAACACAAAATGTAAAAGCTTCCCAGGAGCCATTTCGGCATTTCAGCTACCGAGATGTCAAGAGACATGAGGTCTCTCTCTTCCACTGCGTCGGGAATCCCTGAAACCCGAAGCGCAAAATGTAAAATCCACCCAGGAGCCTTTCAGCATTTCGTCTACCGAGATGTCAAGAGACAAAGGGCCGCTCCTCTACTACATCGAGAATCGTTGAAACCCAAAATGTGAAATGTAAAAGCTTCCCAGGAGCCATTTCATCATTTTGGCTACTTTGATGTCAAGAGACACAGGGTCTCTCTCTTCCACTGCATCGGGAATCTCTGACACCCAAAACGCGAAATGTAAAAGCCACCCAGGAGCCATTTCAGCATTTCGGCTACCGGGATGTCAAGAGACACAGGGTCTCTCTCTTCCACTGCGTCGGGAATCCCTGAAACCCAAAGCATGAAATGTAAAAGCCTCCCAGGAGCCATTTTTTCATTTCGGCTACCAGGATGTCAAGAGACATAGGGTCTCTCTTCCACTGCATCGAGAATCTCCAAAACCCGAAGCACGAAATGTAAAAATTTCCTAGGAGCCTTTTGGCATATCAGCTATCGAGATGTCAAGAGGCAAAGGGTCGCTCCTCCACTACATCAGGAATCAACGAAACCTGAAATGCGAAGAGCTCCTTTGAAGATGGGCGCAGGGTCACGACCCGTGGTCACTTGGGGTAATAGAAGGAGCTGGTTAAAAGGATGAAGCGTCGGGTTTAATTGTAGGAGGCAGTTAATGAATATTGAGCAGGTGGTTGAGACCTCATCTCAACCCATTAATGGAATGTATGGGAGGCCTAGAGAAATCAGCTCATGGTACCCTTGTATGCAGATCCCCTTGCAAGAGCCATGCTGAGTTAAAGTGGCATCTGACAAAGAAGTTTCGTCCAGGTTTGACCGAGGAGCCTGCACATGCTAATTTGGACTTTAATGTCCCAGCTACCTCCCTGTTGTCAAGGTGGAGAATTCCTCTGAGTATATATGCTCAGTTTTTGTATTTCTAGAAGCATGGATGGTAGAGCAGAGCTCCCAACTGTAATGTTTTAATGAAGCACTAGTTTTCTTGCCTATGTATCTGTATATGAAATTTCCTTGTTTAATGTAAGGAAGCTCTCTTTTTCATCTTGTTTAAATCTCACACTGAAAGAGTACATGACTGAATGATTCACATGAATCTTCGTCACTGTGTTATGATAAAGGATTTATTATAATGTTGTTATGTTCTTTTAGTGTTTTTTCTTTTGAATATAAGAGGTTCTTGTGTTCAAAGTTTTCTTCTACAGGTTGTTGGAAGCCTGATGCCTACAACAACCCTTCACATTTCCTTACAAAATTCTTCCTCCTACTCACCCTTATTACAACTTACTGCTTGAAATTGAATCAAGACCTCATCTTCTTGTGCATGTCTGGCCTAGTTTCTAAGTTAGAATGATATTGTTCCAAATTTACTTCCATCCATCACCCTTTATCAACAAATCGTGACATTTAAAATTGATGGGCTTCAAGCTTACTCCTGCCGCAATCTAGGAGTGACTTCTGATGCCAACATTTCTATGATAGGAATAAGCCTGAAGCCCATCAATTTTAAATGTCACGATTTTTTGATAAAGGGTGATGGATGGAAGTAAACTCGGAACAACATCGTTCTAACTCAGAAACTAGGCCAAGCATGCACAAGAAGATGAGGTCTTGATTCAATTTCAGGCAGTAAGTTGTAATAAGGGTGAGTAGGAGGAAGACTTCTGTAAGTAAATGTGAAGGGATGTTGTAGGCATCAGGCTTCCAATAGCCTGTAGAAGAAAACTTTGAACACAAGAACCTCTTATATTCAAAATAAAAAACACTAAAAGAACATAACAGTGCTATAATAAATCCTTTATCATAACACAGTCACGACGATTCATGTGAATCATTCAGTCATGAACTCTTTTTAGTGTGACATTGAAACAAGATGAAAAAGAGAGTTGCCTTACATTAAAAAAGAAAATTTCATATACAGATACATAGCCAAGAAAACCATTGCTTCATTAAAACATTACAGTTGGGAGCTTTTCTCTACCATACATGCTTCTAGAAATACAAAAACTGAGCATATATACTCAGAGGAATTCACCACCTTTGTAGTAGGGAGGTTGCTGGGACATTAAAGTCCAAATTAGCATGTGTAGGCTCCTTGTTCAAACCTGGACAGAACTCCTTCGTCATACGCCACTTTAACTCAACATAGCTCTTGCAAGGGGACCTGCATACAGGGGTACCATGGGTTGATTGCTTCAGGCCTCCTATACCTTCCATTAGTGGGTTGAGATTGTTGGACAACTGCGAGGGGGGGGTGAATCAGTTTTTACCATGCTTAAACAATTATGCTTCTTTTAAAATCTTTACAGGGCACTCAATGATGATCACAATAATGGGAAATAAACAAAGGCACATTCAGCATCAGTCACATATATGAGAAACACAGAGACAGATAATTCCCGAGGAAACCCATATAGGGTAAAAACCTCTTTTTCTTTATATGATAAGTATTATCTACATTCTTTTCATTATCATACATATGAGCACCAACTCATTGTGAGGCTACAACCTCTATTTTTGCAAGCTGCAACTTTCTAAGAGCACCAACTCTCTGTTTTCTCTAGCACCCACTAGAAGGAAGCACCAACCCCCTAGTTTCTCTAGCACCAACTAGAAGGAAGCACCAATTCCCTAGTTTCTCTAGCACCAACTAGAAGGAAGCACCAACTCCCTGTTTTCAAGAACCCACTTGAACCTTTGAGGACACCAGTCCTCCCTAGCACCTCCCAACCACCCTGAATTATAAATTATTTGTTACTAAAACTTATTACAGTGATATAAAATTATTCAATGGCTTACCAGCCCTGTCATTGTTATGTTACCCTGCTTTGCCCTGTCTGCATCAGTGTCTTCTACACACCTCTAGCACTTTCTTCTCTTCTTCCTTTTATGCTCTATGCGCCATATCTCTTCAATGCACCATTCCTTGACTATGCATTTTTGCTCCTGCGTTCTGCCTCCTTGTACACACCTGAATTCTCCTACACAACGACAACCCTTATCTCTTCTTTGTTTAGCATTCTTATAGTCTCTGTTGTCTTTGTGAATGCAATATTCGGAATGCCTCTGCATGCTCACTCCGTGCCAAATTCCTCCCCAACTTGAGTGCTATGTCTGATCATCATCATGACTCTTCAGCTTCTCTGGTCATTTACCACTCGTTCAGCATCACTGTATGTTATACTGAGATTCATCAGCCTCTCTGGCAGTTTGAGACTCTTCGTCTTCTCTGTGAAAGTCGAGCTCACCTTCTCTATTCCATTTACAGGCCTCAATGCTCATCCATTTGTCCATCGCATCCATGAACATATTCATCCCTCTTGAAGATTCCCAGAGACTCTTGACCTTCTCTGTCAATCATCCCGAAGTGTCTTCGAGTCCTCTGGCAGAAACCATCAATGGTTTATGGCAGTTACACTGTGTCATGCTGCAGTAACCCTCTGATCTTGTTCAAATTCACCTACACCATTGGATTGATTCCATGGGATCTTGCATTCATTTCGGCATTTCGACATTCGACAATTCGGCATTTGTGTGACCACGCATCTCGACATTCCCAGTCGTGATCCCCGAAATAGAGATTGGTTTCTCTAGCTCTTTCCTCCATCTCTCGCTGATGTGACAAAGGGTTGTGACCACAGCCTTATGCATAAGGCACTTTCACGATTTCACATTTCGTGAATCTAGAGATGAGGCATGTTGACTCTCCAAGTCACGATCCCCGAAACCCCAAAATGGTGTGGGATCAATGGTCCTGATCAACACTTGATCTGACGGCTCAGATCATTTCACGATTTCGCATTTTTCAATTTCGACATTCTTGATGTTCAGTGTTCTTGTCACTTCAAAGTCCCGATCTGTGAAACTTTGAAATGGATTCGGATCAATGGTCCAGATCACATCTTGATCTGACAGTTGCAATTAAGTCGCGATTTCACATATCGCGATTCCCATGGTTAATATTCTTTGAAATCTTCAACTCTCGATCCGTGAAACTCCGAAATGGATTTGGATCAATGGTCCAGATCAAACCTTGATCTGACGGCTCAGATTAAGTTGCGTTTTCGGGATTCTTGTGGTTAATATTCCTTGACATCTCCAACTCTCGATTCGTGAAACTCCAAAATAGACTGGGATCAACGGTCTAGATCAAACCTTGATCTAATGGCTCAGATTAAGTTGTGATTTCTCATATCGCGATTTCGAGAGGTTAGGGAACCCCGTTCCTTTGACTCTCTAGTCAGTGAAATGATGATCTTTCCCCACGTGTCCTGCCTGAAGATGGACAGTCCTCCTTCTTTCGGGATTTTGTGAGCCCACTACTCCTTGCACTTTAAAGAACGTGCAGGTTCTCCTTGATCCAACGATGGTCAGATCCCATGCTTGGATCTAACACCTGAGATTTGTCCTCTATATCTGTGTGCTCCTCTTGTCTTCATTGAGATCTGACAGCCATCGGGAATTCTGAATTGTTGATCCAACGATCACTATTGTTGTTCCTCCCCATTATCACTGCGTTGTTGATCATTCTCATGTACTCAAGCCATCATCATTGATATACTTTCCATCAATGAAAAGCATATGTTGCCTGTAAAACATGCCAACAATCTCCCCCTTTGTCATTGATGGCAACTAAGGCACCTGAATTCTTTTCTCCCCCTTTGACATCAATGTCAAAGAAGAGACATGCTCCCCCTGAGCTATTGCAGTAATTTTAGGAGACATTAGATATTCAAACAATACAAAACTCCCCCTAACAAGATGGACTCTTTTAGGTGTGAGACGAAATGAAACCCAACTTATGTCTAAGATATTCAAAAGGTGTCTTGGCTAGGAGTTTAGTAAAGATGTCTACAATTTGTTTTGTAGTGGGAATGTAATGGACCTGAACAGTCTGATTGGTGACCTGCTCTCTCAGAAAATGATATTTTATGGGAATATGCTTGGTATTGGAGTGGAATACAGGATTTTTAGACACACAGATGGCACTAGTGTTATCACAATGAATTGGGATCGGTGCAGTATATTTTACCTCTAAGTCTGCAAGTTTCTGAATCATCCATAATACCTGAGTGCAATAGGTAGCAGTAGCAATGTACTCTACCTCTATGGTTGATAAATAAATGGAACCTTGCTTTTTACTAAGCCAGGCTACTAAGGAGTCACCCAGGAAGAATGCTCCTCCACTGGTGCTTTTTCTCTCATCAACATAGTTTGCCCAATCTGCATCTGAATAAGAAGTCAACTGAAGATTTTGATTTCTGGGATACCACAGACCATAAGTCATTTTTTCTTTCAAATACCTGAATATCCTTTTGATAGCTTGCAAATGACTCTATTTAGGTGCAGCCTGATATCTTCCTACCATTCCCATAGCATGCATTATGTCTGGGCGAGATACTGTGATGTACAACAGGCTTCCTATCATTGATCAATATGAGCTTTGATCAACATCAGGTGAATCATTATCCTTGCTTAATTTACATCCAGTTACCATAGGTGTACCCACAGGTTTAGAATCTTCCATTTGAAACCTTTTCAGCATTTCTCTTAGATATTTTTCTTGAGAAATGAACATCCCTTCGTGCCTCTGAGTAATT
>ML798402.1:387054-406452 GCA_009831015.1 Picea engelmannii
TGTTATTGTGAAAATGGGAAGATGACATGTAAATAACATACCTTAGAAAGCATCATCAAAAGAATTTATCCTCCCTTGAATTTCGGCCTTCTTTACTTCACCTTCCCTCTGAAATTCGCCTTAGATATCCTTTGGTTACCTCAATCATTTGTAGATATTAAACATTCTCAAGTGTAATTAAATGAGAGACCCTTTCCTCTTATTTATACTTTTATGTAGCTTCCTCAAGGGGTTACCTTCTAACCATCTTAAACCACTTTCTAGGGCTAACCCACTTCTAACCACTTGTCCACTTTGTAATTTCTCCATTAAATTTATTATTTAAATAATTTCTTTTGTATCCATTTTGAATTATAGTACACTCATCACTTCACTTTATTATTTAAATAATTTCTTCTTTGCAACCACTTTGACTACTTTGACCTTTTGGGGCTTCTAGATGACTCATGAGGGTTCTCCAACTTCACATGGCCATAACTCTCTAACCGTGAGGAGTTATGTGACATTCCACATACCATCGAAAATGACATGACATGTACTATCCATATAGAATATTCTTACCTTCAAATATATTAAAACTCATACCATTATACATCAAACAAACTTGGGTCCATTACCCAAACCTTTGTGCTATCAAAATTCACTATCGAACTTTCTTCAAGGGTTGAAATCAATGAAAACCAACCAAAATAATAAAAAATCTCTTCCTTTGGCATTGATGGAAACACTATGATGCAATACTAAATTAATAACACTCATGCTCCCCCTGTGACCATCGCTCCCCCTGGAACCATGCCTTTGTGCTCTTTCTCCAAGCATTTACCTTTGCATCTAATAAATCTCTCCCCCTTTGTCATCAATGGAAAAGGTATCTTTCCATCCGGGGTTTATCCCCTTCACTGAAATATTCCTGAAACTGATCTCCCAACCTAAATTGTCCTCTTTATGGTGCTTCCTCGTGTAAATCTAAGACATATAAGATAAGAATTCATTTTGGAGTAGAAATTGCTCTAAATCTCTGGAAAAGATACTCAAAGGATTCCCTTGGAAGTGGCTTTATAAATATGTCTTCCACGTGTTCTTTTGTGCCCACATATTCAACTCTTATGTTCTTCTCTGCAACATGTTCCCGTATAAAGTGATACTTTATTGGAATGTGATTCATCTTGGAGTGCATCGTCGGGTTCTTTGAGATACTGATGGTGTTTGTATTATCAAAACAGATTGGGATGGGATCATCATACTTAACCTATATATATGTCAAATTTCGTTTCATCCATAGAACCTGAGTACAACATCATATTGTTGCAATATACTATGTTTCGGTTGTAGATAAAGATACTAATTATTGCTTATTCCTTAGCCAAGATACTAAACATTCACCCAAGTAGAATGCTACTCCACTGGTTCTTCGTTGGTCATCAATGCAACTTGCCCAATATGCATCTGTGTAGGAAATAAGTGATAGATCCTTTCCTTTTGAATATCATAATCCAAATTCTTATGTTCCTTTGAGATATCTGAAAATCCTCTTCACTGCTAATACATGTGATTCCTTTGGTGCTTCTTGAAATTGTGCCACCTATCCAACTTCCTGCGTTACATCTAGTCTGGATGTTGTCAAATATAGTAATCTATCAATCATTGACATGTATTTCCTTTGGTCTGTAGAATTTGAATCATCATCTTTTATCAACTTGCAACTGGTTTGCATAGGAGTGGTAACTGGTTTGCAATCTTCCATTCCAAACCTCTTTAGAATTTCTCTGATATACTTAGTTTGAGAAATAAAAATTCCTTGGTTTCTTTGACATATATGAAGGCCCAGAAGGAAGGATAGTTCTCCGAGTAATGAAATTTCAAATTCATTCTACATATCCTTTGCAAATTTCTGGCTTAACCTGTCATCAGTACTTCCAAAAATAATATCATCAACATAAAATTCAATTAATAAAATACTATCTTGAGTTACCTTGATGTAGAGATTGTTGTCTGCACTTCCTTTTCTGAACCCTGCTTGTTGTAGATATCTATCCAGACTAGAGTACCATGCTCTAAGAGCCTGTTTCAGACCATACAAGGCCTTCTTTAATTTACACACATAATCTGTGTTCTATAACAACTGAAATCCTTCTGGTTGTTCAATGTAGACTTTTTCTTCAAGTTCACCATTCAAAAAAGATGATTTCACGTCCATATAATACACTTTAATATTCTTGGAGCATGCATAAGCTAAAATCAATCGGATTGCTTCTATTCTGGCAACTGGGGCAAATTCTCTTCAAAGTCGATTCCTTCAACTTGTGCATATCCTTTACATACCAATCTAGCGTTGTTCCTTGTAACCTTTCCATCTTCATTCAATTTATTTATGAAAGCCCACTTTGTGCCAATCACATTCTTATTCTTTGGTCTTGGAACCAATTCACAGGTCTCATTATTCTCTATTTGATTCAGTTCTTCATCCATGTCCTTATTCCAAAATTCATCCTTGTTGGCCTCTTCAAAATTGCTTGGTTCAATTGTAGATAAGAGTGATAGGTGCTTTTGTTCTGGTGAACGGATTCTTCTTCTAGTCTCAACTCTTGCATCTTTGTTTCCAATAATATGATCTAAAGGATGATTCTTTTGTACTCATTTACTAGGTGTCTTTGGAGGCACTTTTTGAACTTTCTCTTCTACTTATGTCTGATCCTCTTCATATTCCCCTTCTTCTTCTTCTTCTTCTTCTTCGTAAAGTTGTTCCATTGATTCATTTTCTTCTTCCTTAAATTCTCGTCCACCTATTCCATCAATTGTTACATAGATGTTTTCCACAACTTTGTTCAACCTCAGATTGTAACACTTGTATGCTTTCCTTGTACTTGAGTAACCAACAAGTACTCCTTTTTCCACACGAGAGTCAAACTTTTCCATTCTTCCATCTTCTCTTTTTATGTAGCATTTGCTTCCAAATACTCTTAAGTGTTTAACTTTTGTTGGTATTCCTTTCCATAGCTTGTAGGGATTTTTTTCATTATTGTTTATGAGCATTAATCTGTTTTGAATGAGAATTGTTGTATGCACTGCATGTGTACAAAAAATGTCTGTCAATTTTGAATCTATTAGCATTGTTCGAGCCATTTCTTGTATTGCCATGTTCTTTCTTTCAACAACTCCATTCTGTTGAGGTGTCCTAGGAATGGAGAATTGCCTTTCTATTCCATGCCTGCTACAATAGTCCATAAATTCCTTTGAAGTGAACTCTCCTCCATTATCAGATCTCAAACATTTTATTTTTGAATACATTTCGTTTTCAACCATATCCTTGTAGACCTTGAAGTTTTCAAAAGATTCTGACTTATTCCTTTTAAACCCTTTGTTGTAGTTGGTCCAACTAGATAAGTATGCACAATTTCCAGTGGTCTTGTCGTTGAATATTTCTATGATTTGAACCTGGTCTTTGTTTTCTTTCCTTGTCGACAATGCTTGCATAAAGTGTTGGTTGGTTTCGTGATCTGGGGAATTTATCTAACTGCTTCCTTTTTGGTAACTTTGACAAGGTTATCCAAGTGTATGTGACCCATTCTTCTATGCCATAGTCAACTTTCATCTTCCTTTCCTAGACAACACTTTTCATTTCCAATTTCACTTAATACATATATGTTGCTTGAAGTTCTTACAGTTGTTGCAATCAATTTTCATGAACCTTATTTTCTAATCTTGCACTTCTATGAATCAAAAGTAATTTTATGACCTTGGTCACACATTTGACTTACACTTACATTATTATGTTTCATATCTTCTACTAGTAGAACATTTTCTTCCTTGGTATTCTTGTTTCCAATTCTAACAGTGTATTTTCCAATGATTTTAGCTAAATCATCATTTCTGAAGGATACTCGTCAATCTCTTTCCTTTCTTAATGTAAGAAACATGTATTTATCACCTGTCATGTGTTTTGAATAGCCATTGTCAACATACCAACCATGCTTATTCTTCTTAGCTTGTAGAGCGAGTGTGCATTCATCATTGCTATAATGATTCTTCTTTCTTATCCATGTTCTCTTCTGAGGTTCACGTTTGTGACTGTTGTTGTTCTATTGTGGTTCTCTAGGAGGGACTGTCATTCGACAATATTTGGAAATGTGTCCAAAGTTGTTGCACTTGTAGCATTCCACTTCAGTTCTCAATGTTTCAAACCTATTGTAGCTTCTTCTTTGTGTTTCAATAGGCCTTCTTGGATAACCATTTTGTGTATGACTTTCAAATTTGTTTATGTTCCTCTTATTAGCTCTGCAATTTACAACTTTATGTCAAAAATTCTTTCATGCATAAAATAAACCAAAAAAAATAGTTTGATACATGGGAGTTGAATATATTCTGAAAGGAGATAATTTTATGAATCCTTCTTCTTCCCGAGGACTGTTTATTTTTGTCGGTCGTTAATTCTGAAATCTAAATCTTCTCAGTGGAGGAGTGCCCATTTAATCTTCCTTGTAGGTCTTCCTATTCTCTTTGATTGTTTATGCATAAATTTTTGGGTATGTTTTTTGTTCTATTTATTTGGAGCTTGATCCATTTTTTGTCTGATTGTATCCAAGTCCAGACTTGTCATAATGAAGATTTGACTACTGATAGTGTCATCCAAAACTTTTGAGTAGTTCTGCATATTTTTCTTTTGAATATCCTTTCTCAATGTGACAATCTATGCTTCTAAATTTTCAATGATCTTATCTCTTTATTCTAGTTGTTCTTTGAGTGCTTCTTCAATTCTTTTATCTTCTTCTATTTGAACCTTCAATTTCATGATCATTTTTTCTAGTTCCTGAGTGTCTTATTTCTTGTCTAGTTCTGCTTGTAGCTTCTTGTTTTTCTTCTTTTTTCTTCTTTTTTCTTCTTATAACTTCTATGGCACTCAATAATTCTTATCGTTAGTCAACTTCTACCTCTTCATATTCTTCTTTGGTGTCTTCTTTATCAGAGTCTTCTACTGCCATGAATAGAACTCTTTTTGTTTCACTGTCACCGACTTCATCTTCATCTGATGAGGAGATGTCTTCTTTGGTGCATAATATTTTCTTGAAAAAATTATTTTTGGTTCTTTTGTTTTTATATGTTTGTTTTCTATTTGAGTAATCTTCATCATTCCTCTTATTTTTCTTATGAGGACATTTGTTAACAAAATGACCAATACCATCACAATTAAAACAAATCTATGGAATCTTACCTTTATATATGTCGTTGGTTCCCTTGTTCAATATTCTGACAAAGTTGGCCACTTCTTATTCTTCATCTTCTGAGAAGTCATTGTTGTTGTTAAGTTCCTTTTGATTTCTCTTTTGCTTTGACCTTTTTGATGTTTTGAAAGCTGCTTCTTTTATATCTGGATTTTCCTGTTTAGTTCTCATTTCATATGCTATGAAGATTCCATGTAGTTCGTCCATGCTTATTGAGTCTAGATCTTCTCTTTATTCTAGTGATGATATCTTAGGATCAAATCTCATAGGAAGAGATCTTATTACCTTTTGAACAATTACAGATTCTTCAATTTCTTCTCCTAATCCTATGATTGCATTCACTATTTCATCGACTCGTAAGAAGTAAGCTGCAATATTCTCATATTCCTTCATCTTTAATTGTTCCAATTGACCTCTGTAAGTTTGAATCTTTGTTGCTTTGACTTTTGAATCTCCTTCATAAATATTTTGAAGTGTGTCCCAAATCTCTTTAGCAGATTTACAATGTACAACTTTGGTATATACCAATTCACCAAGACCATTCAGAAGTGCATTTATGGCTTTGGAATTATTTTGACTGAGTTTCATTGCTTTTTCACTTATTGGCGGAACTGTTGGTTCTTTGTATCCATCTACTAGTGATTGTCAAATTTCTAATCCATGTGCCTGTATATATGTTTTCATCCTTATGCTCCAGAATGCATACTTTTGTCCATCAAACTGGGGTATTCCATTTTTATACATGTTGTTTCTCTCCATGATATACCTTTTAGTGGTTAAACTGATTTCTGAAGGAACCTTCTCTGATTCCAATTGTTGGATTACAGAGAGAGGGGGTGAATCAGTAATAGAGAAATTTAATATTTTTTAACCATAAAATGCAAGTGTTATATCAGTTTATCATTATCATCCAAAAATTTCAGATTAAATAAACAATAAACAAATGATCTATCATACACATACACAGTACACCAGTGTTTTTACGTGGAAACCCGAAGTGGGAGAAAACCATGGAATGTTTTTTCTTATATGCATTTAAGAAATCCATTCATTGGAAGCACCAACTTACTTTGTTTTCCAGCTACACCTGGAAGGAGGCTCCAACCCCCTAGTTTCTCAGGCTACAACCTAAGGGAAGCTCCAACTCCCCAATTCTCTGGCTACAAGTAGAAGGAGGCTACAACCCCCTATTTTCTCCGACTACAACCAGAAGGTGGCTACAACCACCTGTCCTTGCCCCGTTCAACTCCCCTGTTGTAGAAGTAGAATGATGGAACCACTATCACGCTATCACTGTGAGATATATTTTTGTAAACCTATACCAATCAACCTGCACCAAACAACCTGTACCAAACAACATGTAATCAACATGTACCATAAACAAGTGCATCAATCATGCACCAACCTGTATCATCAATGAGTACATCAACCATGCACCAAATATGTACCAATCATGCATCAAATACACATAAACTTTGACTCATCAATATGTACCAACATCATCAACTATACACCTCGTGTATGTGCCAACTCATCAACTAAAGTTTGTCTCAACCATGTACCCAACATGTACCTCAACCAAAATCCCTCATCAATTTCATCATCCAAATATGATTTGTAACTTTGTAATAGACCTGGTGTATATGATCACATACCTACAAACCTTCCCTAACTTTAACAACAAGAGACTAGCATTTTCATCAAACTTTACTTTAGTCTCACATGACTAATTTTGGATAAGTCAACAACCCTAACTTGAAATAATCATAACTATGTACCTGTAATGAATAAAGATATGAAAATAGTACACAATGTTCTTCAGTGTCTTTTATGCAATTCCTCCGGGTTTCACTACTTGCAACCTCTCAGAAAATGAGTTATATAAAAAATGGCATACCTTGTTGAATTCTGGCTTATTTTAAAGAGAGAACTTGTAGAGCGTGCCCCGTACAGAATATTTGTTGTATGGATCTGAAAATGGTACACAGAATACTGCAGAATGTACTATAACCAATACATTTGGTCTTATTGAATTTGTATATGTTATGAAGAATCTGTGACGTTTTTACCTGAAACACATGTTTTAGACTAGTTTCAGGACTAGCCACAAACCCTATTTTCCACGGAGTGTAACTCCAAAAATAAAATGACCCACAAGCTAAAAGTTTTATCACAACTACTTGGATATGTTTCCTCAACGGCCTCCACATTTCGCGGTCAGAATCATTCTAGAAAAAAAATTATTGTGAAAATGGTGAGATGACCTATAAATAACATACCTTAGAAAGAATCATCAAAAGAATTTATCCTCCCTTGAATTTTTTCCTTCTTTACTTCACCTTCCCTCTGAAATTTGCCTTATATATCCTTTGGTTATCTCAGTCACTTGTAGATATTCAATATTCTCAAGTGTAATTAAATGAGAAACCCTTGCCTCTTATTTATACTTTTATGTAGTTTCCTCAAGGGGTTACCTTCTAACCTCTTAAACCACTTTCCTTATTTTAGGCCTAACCCACTTCTAACCACTTGTCCACTTAGTAATTTCTCCATTAACTTTCTTATTTAAATATTTTCTTTTTTATCCACTTTGACTTATAGTACACTCATCACTTCACTTTATTATTTAAATAATTTCTTTTTTGTGACCACTTTGACTACTTTGACCTTTTGGGGCTTCTAGATGACTCATGAGGGTTCTCCAACTTCACATGGCCATAAATCTCTAACCATGAGGAGTTATATGACATTCCACATACCATCGGAAATGGCATGACATGTATTATCCATATAGAATAGGCATACCTTCAAATATATTAAAATTCATACCATTATACATAAAAAAAAAAAACTTGGTTCCATTACCCAAACCTTTGTGCTACCGAAATTCACTACCGGACTTTTTTCAAGGGTTGAAATCAATGAAAATCAACCCAAATAATCAACATTATCTCTAGTGCCAGTTGGTGTAGTACATTAGTAGGGCCATGGAGACATGACTACAATAGAATATTTTGTCACCTCCAGAGAAAGAGGATAAGCTACCCTCAATTTTAGTTATTGAGCCACTCTCAGTTTCATATGAAGTTGTTGTCATGATAGAGTAGAGGAGTTACTCTTATATTTCAGTAGCCACAGTGGGAATGGAGTAGTCATTCTCAGCTTCAGAGCAGCTGCAGGTGCAAAGTCCCAGTCCCATAGGAACATTTGCAGAGAGAGTAGAGGACATACTCTCAGGCAGTGAGACAGATAGTTCTTTGCAAAAAGGACATAGAGATAGAACATGATTGTGCAAATTAAATTGCAACTGAGCAAGTGTACCATGTGAAGAAAATCTCATCACAGATTGTAAGAAGAAGTTTTCCACTGAATTTGAAATGAAGGAACTAGGCTCGATGCACTATTTCTTAGATCTTGAAGTATGATAGAGCCCATAAGAGATTTTCCCCAGTCAAGGAAAGTATGATGTGGAAATACTGAAGAAGTTTGACATGTTGAAATGTAAAACCATGGCCACACCCATGGAGACAAATTTAAAGCTCTTGGTTGATACTTCGTCAGTGTTAGTTGATGCACCTACTCCATACATACAGATTATTGGTTTCTTGATGTATCTGACGAATACCTGCCCAGATATGTTATTTTTTGTGAACACCTTGAGTCAGTATCTAGTGTAGCCCAGACGTGTTCACCTTGTAGCTACAAATCATGTGATGAGATACCTTAAGGGTACGTTGGATTATGGTCTCTGTTATACTGGATATTGTGACTTCAGATTGTATGGCTATACTGATTCAAGATTGGGATGGAATTTCTTCAGACAGAAAAGGCACTTTAGGATATTGTTTCAGCTTGGGGTTAGCCATGACTTTGTGGAAAAGTAGGAAGCAATCCAGTATTTCTCTCAGTAGGACAAAAGTAGAGTACATTGCAACATGTTCCGCCAATTGTGAATCCATATGGCTTCGAAAGTTGTTGACATGTACGTTCGATATGGAGATGGAATCTACCATGATTATATGTGATAACTAGAGTTGTATAAAGATGACAGAGAACCCAGTGTTCCATGATAAGATGAAGCACATAGAGATCCAATATCACTACATTCATGACATGGTGCAGAAGGGAGATGTAAAGCCCCAATATGTTGGCACAGATGAGCAGGTTGCAGATGTTTTGACTAAGCCTCTCTCTCATGTGAAGTTTGAGTACTTCTGAGAAAATCTTGGTGTAGTTCGAAAGGACCTCCCTTGAAAGGGGGAGTGATGTTGATGATACTATGGTGTCCCGACCAACAACACGTATCTCAGTTAGGATTTTATATCCTAGGGGACTGATTATCCCTTGGAAAATCCCAAAGGTCTGGTAAGGATGGTCTATCAGAGTACCTGTGCATTTATATTCCAATTGGGGTCAATAGTGGCAACTCAATTAAGATTTTATATCCTAGGGAATCGTATGATTCCTGGGAAGATCTCGAAGGTTTGGTAAGGATGGACTGTCATAGTATCACGTGGTAGCTTGTTAGGATTTTATATCCTAGGGAATATTATGATTCCTGGGAAGATCCCGAAGGTTTAGTAAGGATGATATGTCAGAGTACCACATATGTTGTTGTTGATGCACCTTCCTCATTTTGTTGCCACATATAGATGTAGATGTTCCAACTTTATGTTGTTGATGGTGATGATGATGTTATTCCAGTTTCATGTTGTTGATGATGTTGATGTTCCAACTTCATGTTTTTGTTGATGATGATGTTATTCCAACTTCATGTTGTTGATGTTGATGTTCCAACTTCATGTTGTTGATGATGATGATGTTACTCCAACTCCACATTGTAGATGATGATGATGTTTAGTTTCTACTGAAGCTGATGATGAGAAAAAAATTTGATGACCTATAGATATGACAGACAGTGTTCCCGATGTTGATGACGATGTCCCCTCCTAATGATTATGTATTGAGTCCAGTCAGTTGTTATTAATGTTGTCAGTAGAATACCTTTCGTGTTAAGGGGGAGTGTTGAAATATTATAAATTCGAAGAATATTATACCTGAGAAAGATTTGAATAATATTATTATATTATATTTAAGTAGGCCCTATTGTTCCTTGAAAGTTAATTGTAAATAAAGAGGGTAAAGTGACAGGTCAACCTAGACCTAATTATAGGTTGTCTAGACCATTATTTATAAGAGAGGCTAGTGCCTCATTTGGACACACTCACCAACTAGCTTTGCAGTGCGCAAGTCTCGGAGGATAATTTTTTGAAACAGGGGGTGATGTCAAGGAGGCTTTTGGTTTATCTCTTGGTATCTCTTGGTCAAGTGGTGTGCTACTCTTCCTGGTGAAGAAGTAGAGTCGAATCTTTTGTTTTGTTTTTGGTCTATCTATATTGAGGAAGTTTTAGTTGGGTTTTCTTCCCCATGAGGGTTTCCCAGGATAATCTGTGTGTCTCTATTGTTTTTGTGATTGTCTCTCTTTTAGTGATCTTATTTATGCAGCTAATGTGCCAAAATGATTATAATAATAAAGAATATTTGTAACTACTAGGTGTATAAGTAAAAATTTAATAGACTACACAAGCCACTTTCATCATGAATATTGGCACCATAAAATCATATAAATATAAATCTCTAGATCATTATAGCTCAATAAATGACACAAAGGAAATGTTGTGTTCTTAAAAGGGGATTTAAAACAAGTAAATCAAAATATAGAAGTGCCAAAAATATCATGGCAGAGCTCTATTTGGGATTTTGGCAACTGGCCATGATTGTGAGTTTGAAGTGTTATGATAATAATTAATGTTTTTTTATGATGGGGCCTTCTTTCAATGTTTGGTGAAATTCCTCCACTACTCCCCCACCTCACTATAGTTTGGGACATTCAGATGCATAAAGTGTCTCCAACAACTTCAAAAGTTTAAGATCTTCAAAATTTCAAGATTTGGCAGGTCTTCTAACTCATAACACTCCCTAACATCTAGAAGCTTTGTCAACAGCGCCAACCCCTACCCCGGTATGCTCTTTAGGTTGTCACATTTACGTGCATCCAATCGCTCCAGAGATACCAATGTTTCAATACATGGCATCACCTCCAATTCCATGCACCCATCAATATTGAGCATGATCCAATAGGATCTCAGTGGCCACCCACCTTGTCCAACTAGCTCAAAACAGTTTTTTAGCAACTTACTATTTTTAGCATTTTTTCAGTTCTTGAACTTTTGGTGCTATTTTGAGGGCCTAAATGATCATTTTTCATGATCAGGCCCCTATCATAACACTGTTCATTTCCGTTGAAAGAAGTTGTTGGTGGCTGAGGTAAAATCCTCTGAATTAGATGTGGGTTCCGACTCTGAGTCAGAACTAGAAAAGGGGAGACAAATCATTGGCGCAGAATCTAGTGCCACCATTGCTACCACCAAGATCTAGCATGGTGAACCTGATGAGCTAGAGGAAGATGATCACCTCTTTCATTCACATATGTGGGTAAAAGGAACTCCGTTTCACTTCATCGTTGATAGAAGTAGCCAGAAGAACCTCATCTCAGAAGAGGTCATCAAGAGGCTAGACCTACTGACAACATCACACTCGTAGCCTGACACCATCGGATGGCTCCATCAAGGAAGAGATATTCACGTCAGCCAATAATGTTGTCTGTCGTATGGCATAAAGCCATTCAAAGATGAGGTATTGTGTGATGTTTCTCCCCTTGAAGTTGTGATGTTCTTTTGGGCCAACCTTATTTATGAAAACGTCATGTTGTATATGAGTTTAGGCCTTGCCATGTTATTATTACTTTGAACAATAAATTATATAGGATACACGAGGTAGTCTCACCTAGTGTTATTTCCTTGATCTCTACCAATAAATGTAGGAAGTTCATTTCTCAAACCGATAAGTTTGTCTTCATCGTGATTTTCTCTGAAAGTGAGTGACAGGTTGTAGCCACATCCATGGCCTCTACGACCGACCTCTCCACACAACAGAAGCAAGTGGATAAGGTCATGGAAGAATACAAAGACATATTCTCATCATTTACTGGGGTACCTCTGCAATGTCAGGTCAAGAATCCCATCGATCTAACCCCCAACACACCGCTACCCAATGGGCCATTCTATTGTCGCTCTCTGCTAGAAAATGAGAAGATCAAGAATCAGATCCAAGAATTTCTCCACAACGGGCATATATGACACATCTCATCACTTTGTGGAAGCCTAATCATGTCGGTGCAGAAGAAATATGGGACTTGGCGACTCTGCATTGATTACCTGGCCCTAAATGAAATCACAGTCAGGAACCGGTACCTGATTCCCCGAATCGACGATCTCCTTGATTAGCTCAAGGGGGCCAAATACTTCAATAAGATTGATCTGAAGTCTGGCTACCATCAGTTCCCAATAGAACTAAAAGATGTGTGGAAAACTGCGTTCAAGTCAAAAAAATGTCTTTTTGAATGGTTGGTCATGCCCTTTGGTTTGAAAAATGGCCCAACAACTTTCATGAGGATGATGGATGATATCTTGTGGCCTTTCACTAATTATTTTTTGGTGGTGTATCTATATGACATCCTCATCTACAATAAGACTTGGGAAAAACACTTGTAGCGTATTCAACAAGTTCAACACACTTTGTGGCAGCGCAAACTATATGCCTACTTGGAAAAATTCTCCTTCGGCATGGACAGGATCCAGTACCTAGGCTGCATTATTCATGCCCATGGTTTGCATGCTGATCCAACCAAAATCCAATTCATCCATGACTGACCAACCCCAACCACACTCACTGAGCTTCAAAGCTTCTAAGACTACCAATTTCTATCGAAGGTTCATGTTGGGATTCTTCCATATTGCATGGGCCCTCAACCAAATAACCAGAGGTGGTGGTAAGGAAAAATTTGTGTGAGGCCTGTCCCAACAGAAAGCGTTTGATGATTTGAAGCAGCGCTTGTGCTCCACCCCGGTGATTTCATTACATAACCTGCAACAACCCTTTGAGATTGAGACAGATGCTTCAGACTATGTTGTGGGCATTGGCATCACTTAGCATGGCCACCCAGTGGCCTATCATAATGAGACACTATCATATGTCATCTGTAAGTACCCTACTCATGACAAAGAAATGTACATCATTATGCAAGCCTGCAGTCAGTGGCAGCATTACATTCTCAGAAAGTCATCCACGCTAATCATAAGTTGTTGTAGTTCATGCAGACATAAGGAAAATTGCAAGATCACTGCCATAAGAAGTGGTCCACATATTTGCAGTAGTTCCACCTCAACATCAAGTATAAAACAAGAAACACCAACTGAGTGGTTGATTGCCTCAACCAATCTCCAATCGCAACACTCACCACATTTCTCTATTCTTGTGGCCACGAGACCTCAGGATGGCCCCACCTCTATGAGACAGATCCTGACTTCACCAACACCTACCAGATGTTGGGCGCAAACATAGTTTTAACCAATTTCGATCTTTAGGATGGGTTTTTGTGCCATCTAGGCCATCTATCTGTTCCATCAAACGAGTGACCAAAGCTAATTTTGGAAGCCCACTACAATCATGTGGCAGGACACTTCGGCGTGGAAAAGATAGTGGCAATGTTGCAACAACATTTCTACTGGACGAAACTTTGACAGGATGTCAGCAAGTATATCTGGTCCTGCACTTCCTGCACTATTGCCAAACCGACCATTAAGAAATAAGGCCTTCCATCCACAAAGCGAGGAAATGAGTGTGTTTTTGTGGTTGTTGATCGCTTTTCCAAGATGGTGATTATGGTCGCCTGCAAGAAGAACATCATAGTGGAGGCCACTGCCAAGCTCTTTTTTGAATGAGTGTGGGGACACTTTGGGATCCCACAAACCATTATCTCAGATTGGGACAGTTGGTTCCTCAACACATTCTGGTCGAGCCTTTGGTCACTACTAGACACCAAGCTCACCAAGTCCACTTCCTTCCAACCCCAAACAGATGGCCAAACCGAGGTCGTCAACCGGATGTTCGTGCACATTTTGCGCATGTACAATTCCAAGCACCCCCACTCCTGGGATGAGAGTCTTCCCTATGTTCAAAATAGCTACAATAGAGCCATCCATAGCTCAACCAGACACAACCCCTTTCAGGTGGGGCTGGGATTTCAACCATTGGGTGCCATGGATGTTGCACTACCCCTTGTGGCCACCCAGGTAGACTCATCACATGCTCCAACTGGAGATGAAAAATCCAACCGATTCATTGAGAAGATCGAGCATATCCGCTAATAGGTTCAGGATATTTTACAAAATTCTAATGACAAGTGCAAGCAATGCCATGATCAACACCGGGTGCCACACCCGTTTTAGGTGGGAGAAAAAGTTTGGTTGCACTTGTATAAAGAACGTCTTGCAGGGCCTCATTGGAAGATTCGCCCACTTCGTTATGGACCCTACACCATCACCAAGGTTTTGGATGATAATTATTTTGAATTCAACCTTCTCCCATTCCTTGGATTGCATCCAGTGTTCAATGTGGACCTCCTTTGGCCTTATTTTCCACCATTATTGGACACCTCAGAGATAGCAGAAAAGTTGACACCAACAGAGCTCAACCCTGACTACATGGAACATGCATCCACTGATTAGATCGTGGACACACAGATCAAGGACACTTGCTAGCAGAGGATCAACCTTTATCGGGTTGTCAAAGCAGGGCAACCCTTGCACCAAGGCAAGTGGCTCACTTGGGGCCAAATTCAACAGAAATTTCCTCATCTGATGGGGGGAATCAACGCAATGGAGACCATTGCTTCCTAAGGGGGGAATATTGATATAGGAGGATCTCGGTGGCCACCCACCTTGTCCAACTATCTCAAAACAATTTTTTGGAAACTTAGTATTTTTAGCACTTTTTCGGTTCCTGAACTTCCAGGACCATTTTGAGGGACTTAATGACATTTTTTCACAATCAGGCACCTCATTCAATGCCAAAGGCTTTGATTGAGCCCCCTAAATGAATATCCTCGTCAATGCCTTTCCAATGAGCTATTGTGTGCCGTAAACGTAAATCGTATGCAAAAGTTATGACCCCAAGAAGTTGATGTACTAACTTACCCCAATGGAGCCCACATGACTTTTGGAACTTCATCTCCTAGGGTTAGGTTTTAGGATGTCTAGGGTTTTGGCATTCATGTTTATTGTAAAAAGGCCTTTAGAGACTCTTTGTAATCATCTTCTTGCGAATGAGCATAGCTATCACATCTCTTCTCAGAGATAAGCTGCCACAATTCTAGCAAGCTTGTTTTCAATATGCATTTTACAGTTTTCAGCATATTTCTTATTTAATAGAAGTCAAGTTTTACTGTATATCTAGTATTGTTCACTATGTCTCTATGTTAATATTATAAATCTATGGTTTCATTTCGTTCTGCTCATAAATCTAGATCAGAGCATTAGAAGCTATGTCAAATGCTCTAACCGCTTCAATCAAAGTCACCGTGTTATCCTTCATATTGATCATCAAGGAATCGATTCCTATAGTCACCCAAACATTAAAAAACATCAACACCAAAAACAAATTAAATCGCAAGAACCTAAATAGTTGTTTACCTTCAATCATTGTAACAGAATGCAAGAAGACCTTCTTGCATTTATAGCAATCATTCATGTGTAACTTCATCATTGTTTTCAGAAGATCAATCACATGTCATCCCACCACAGTATTAACAATAGAGAATCGAACCCTAAATCTAGAACAGATCAAGACTTACATTCTCCATCTCAACACAGGCCCCTTTGGATATTTTTATTCCTCCACAGAGATGTGACAAATTATAGGAATTCAAACGCAAAACATAAAATAGGTCAAAACCAATCCAAAGTAAGCGAGAAAATTTTATCTATGGAAAAGGTAGATAGATGAATGACTTATTTTGCAGAAACAACACAACACTAACCATACAAAACCGTGTGGATCATAGAAATCCTAAGGAGACAAAAATACCATCAGATCGTCACATGTGGATGGTATGGGCATCATCGACGATAGAAACAACGTCTGCAATCATCAAAATCGTCTAGCGATATCCAATACCTTGCAAACTCACTATGAAAACAATATGCAGAGAATGCCCCCATTCATCCAACCATCCAATTGGTAAATGCAATAGGAGTTTTGCTTAAGCAGGTAATCAAATTTTAAATGGGGAATGAGCAGGGAATTGTTTTTCACCCATTTGCACATTCAAAATTGAATTTGGTTTTGGAGTGCACTCGTCCATCCACCAACTTATAGTTGCAGTTAATGAAGATGAAGGGACGGTCCACGAATGAGGGTGACGAGGTCATTGACCAGCGATGCGGTAATCGGATTTGGGTGTCGCCAAACAAACCATATGGCAAAGGTCATCATGACGGAAAACTTGATGTATGGATGCATGCCATGTTGTGATGAGGTCCTAGTCAATCATTGGACCATGCAACAACCCACCAATGATTGGGTTGTTGCATGGTAGATAGTCTCTACCGTCTCATTTTGATCATTAACGAGGGATAAAGTGGTGCATCAAGTAAAATTAGTGACTCACCCAAGAATTTTTTTAAATTTAATTATTTAATTTTACAAAATTTTCTTATATAATTTAATATTTTAAATTTTATTTTTCCCTTTATACATCATTACATTAATTATTTGTAATTATTTATTATGAATTGTTTTTTAATTTCATTAATTTGATTAATTATTTATTATAAATTATTTTTTAATTTTATTTTAGTAAAAAAAAATTGACATATCCTTTTGCAAAATAATTTCATTTTTTTTTTTTAAATAACATTCAAATCGACAAATTCGTTCCCATGTCATTTTAAATAAATAATACATGGAAGATTTCACTAGATTCTCGAAAGAAGTTATTAGACTCACAAATTAGCCCCTTTTCAATAGTGTTATGACACAATCGTGAGTCATCGTTCTCTCGAAGTGGTCATTGAAATGCAATGGTGATGTTTCTTGGATTAATGGTAAAAATTATAGAAGTGGAGGGTTTTTCTTCTTTATAATGCCCCACAAAATTGGTGAAATATAATTAAAATGAAAATAACTGAAAAATAAATTATGTTAAAAAAATAACTATAAAATCTATTTAAGTGGTAATAAAGATAAGGAATTGTCTTGAGTATGATTTAAAATAGTTTTAGTAAGGAAATACGTTAATCATAAATCAAATTATTCTAGATGATATGATTTTTCTTCAATAAAAATGAATTAATCAATTAGTCTTTACAAATACTAGTCAATAATAATTATCATTTTACTGATTGACATATTTAATTTTAATATATTTTTTAATTATTAAAAAAAATGATAATTTACTGTAATATGAAATCAATTCTATTAAAATTGATGTGACACAACATGACTCAGGCGATGGAGAAAAAACTATGTTACATAAGTTTTTGAAACGAAATGAGTATAAGTTTCCTCCAAATTGAGAGGAAAAGTGAAGTTGGGAGCGGTAATAATATATATTAAAAAAATATAAAATAAAAAATTAGATTACAATGTATTGACATATTGATACATTTTAAATCTTATTTCAATAAAATTGAAGATCAATCTAGGATAATGTTTCTCCTATTGCAACAACTACAATATTGAAATTACTAATTTAATTTGTGTTAATAATTATATGAATATATTTAACACAACACTGAAACTTAAGTATCTAGCCGTGTGGCAGGACACTTCGACGTGGAAAAGATAGTGGCAGTCTTGCAGGGACATTTCTACTAGCGGAAACTTTGACAGAATGTCAGCAAGTATATTCGGTCCTGCACTGCCTGCGCTATTGCCAAACCGACCATTAAGAAAAAAGGCATGTAGACTCCTCTGCCTACTCCTGACAAGCCCTCGGAATCCATCTCAATGGACTACATGTTGGGCTTTCCATCCACCAAGCGAGGAAAGAACTGTGTTTTTGTGATTGTTGATCGCTTTTCCAAGATGGAGATTATGGTCGTCTGCAAGAAGAGCATCACATTGGAGTCCATTGCCAAGATCTTCTTTGAACGATTGTGGGTACACTTTGGGATCCCACAAACCATTATCTCAGATTGGGACAGTTTGTTCCTCAACACATTCTGGTCAAGCCTCTGGTCACTATTGGACACCAAACTCACCAAGTCCACTTCCTTCCACCCCTAGACAGATAGCCAAACCGAGGTCATCAACTACATGATCATGCACATCCTGCGCATGTACAATTCCAAGCACCCCCACACCTGGGATGAGAGTCTTCCCTATGTTCAACATAGCTACAATAGAGCCATACATAGCTCAACCGACCATAGCCCCTTTCAGGTGGGGTTGAGATTTCAACCATTGGGTCCCATAGATGTTGCACTACCCCTTGTGGCCACCTAGGCAGATTTGTCACATGCTCCAATTGGAGCTGACAAAGCCACCATGTTCATTGAGTAGATCCAACACATCCGCCAATAGGTTCAGGATATTTTATAGAATTCCAATGCCAAGTATAGACAGTGCCATGATCAACACTAGGTGCCACACCCGTTTTAGGTGGGAGACAAAGTTTGGTTGAACTTGTAGAAAGAATGCCTTGCAAGGCCTCATTGGAAGCTTCATCCACTTTGTTATGGACCCTACACCATCACCAAGGCTATGGATGATAATGCTTTTGAACTCAACCTTCCCCCATTCCTTGGCTTGCACCCAGTATTCAATGTGGACCTCCTTCGGCCTTATTTTCCACCATTATTGGACGCCTCAGAGATAGCAGAAAAGTTGACACCAACAGATATCAACCCTGACTGCATGGAACATGCATCCACTGATTAGATCATGGACACACAGATCAAGGACACTCGCCAATAGAGGATCCAACTTTATCGAGTTGTCAAAGAAGGGCAACCCCTGCACCAAGGCAAGTGGCTCACCCGGGGCCAAATTCTACATAAATTTCCTCCTCTGATGGGGGCACTCAACGCAATTGTTAAGGTCCTAACCCGCATATAGGTAGATCAATGTATTCGGATGTAATAAAGGTCAATATTAATAAGACCTTTCAATAAAATAGAATAAGGCGGGTGTAAGAAGACCTAATAGAAGCTTCCGCTTCTAGAAGGATCTTCCTCTAGATGCTTCTCTTAATAGACATATTTAGTATAAATAAGGG
>ML798402.1:412119-425829 GCA_009831015.1 Picea engelmannii
GTGTATTGTGAAGATTATGTTGGATATTTTACTGTTATTCTGTCATTTCTAGCATTTCATTTATGTTCTGCATATTTTATATATGTGGTATCTTGCAGCAATGGAGACCATTTCTTCCTAAGGGGGGAGGATTAATCCAGGAGGATCTCAGTGGCCACCCACCTTGTCTAATTGGCTCAAAACAGTTTTTTGACAACTTACTATTTTTAGCATTTTTTTAGTTCCTGAACTTCCAGGGCCATTTTGAGGGACTAAATGACGCTTTTTTGCAATCAGGCACTTCAATGAGAGCCAAAGGTTGTGATTGAGCCCCCCTAAATGAAGCTCCTCATCAATACCTTTCCAACGAGCTATTGTGTGCCATAAACGAAAATCACATGCAAAAGTTACGACCCTGAGAAGTTGATGTACTAACTTACCCCAATGGGCCCCACATGACTTTTGGCACTTCATCTCCTAGGGTTAGGTTTTTCGATGTCTAGGGTTTTGGCATTCATTTTTATTTTAAAAAGTCTTTCAGAGCCTCATTGTAATCATCTTCTTGCGAATGAGCGTAGCTGCCACATCTCTTCTCAGAGATAAGCTGCCACCATTCTAGCAAGCTTTTTTTCAATATGCATTTTACAGATTTCGGCATATTTCTTATTTAATAGAAGTCAATTTTTATTGTATCTTTGTTATTGTTCATTATGTCTCTATGTTAATATTATAAATCTGTGGTTTCATTTCGTTCCACTCATAAATCTGGATTAGAGCATTAGAAGCTATGTCAAATGCTCTAACCCCTTCAATCAAAGTCAACGTGTTATCCTTCATATTGATCGTCAGGGAATCGATTCTTATAGTCACCCAAACATTCAAAAACATCAACACCAAAAACAAATTAAATCGCAAGAACCCGAATAGTTGTTTACCTTCAATCATTGTAACAGAATGCAAAAAGACCTTCTTGCATTTATAGCAGTCATTCATGTGTAACTTCATCATTGTTTTCGGAAGATCAATCACATGTCATCCCACCACAGCATTAACAATAGATAATCAAACCCTAAATCTAGAATAGATCAAGACTTACAATCTCCATCTCAACACAGGCCCCTTTGGATATTTTTAATGCTCCGCAGAGATGTGACGAATTATAGGAATTCAAAGGCTCATGAACAAAACGTAAAACAGGTCAAAACCAATCCAAAGTAAGCGAGAAAACTTGATCTATGGCAAAGGAAGATAGATGAATGACTTATTTTGCAGAAACAACACAACACTAACCATACAAAACCGCATGGATCGTAGAATTCCTAAGGAGACAAAAGGACCATCGGATCGTCGCATGTGGGTGGTATGGGCATCATCGGCGATAGAAACAATGTCTGCCATCATCAAATTCGTTTAGCGATATCCAATACCTTGCAGAATCACTATGAAAAAAATATGCAAAGAATGCTCCCATTTCACTCGATTCTGGAAAGAAGTTATTAGACTCACAAATTAGCCCCTTTTCAATAGTGTTATGACACAATTGTGAGTCATCGTTCTCTTGAAGAGGTCGTTGAAATGCAATGGTGATGGTAAAAATTATAGAAGTGGAGGGTTTTTCTTCTTTACAATGCTCAACAAAATTGGTCATATATAATTAAAATGAAAATAATTATAATTAAAATGAAAATAATTGAAAAATAAATTAAGTTAAAAAATAATTATAAAATCTATTTAAGTGATAATAAAGATAAGGAATTAATCCTCTAGTATGACTTAAAATAGTTTTTGTAAGGAAATTGGTTAACCATAAATCAAATTATTCTAGATGATGTAGTTATCCTTATTATTGAAGAAGAAACAATATACTAGTCAATAATAACTATCATTTTACTCATTGACATACTTAATTTTAATGGATTTTTTAACTATTAAAAAAAATGAAAATCTAGTGTAATATGGAACCAATTCTATTAAAACTTGATGTGACACAAGATGACATGTAATAATATATATTAAAAAATATAAAAAATATTTTATATTACAATGATACTTTAGATTACAATGTATTGAGATATTGATACATTTTAAATTTTATTTCAATAAAACTGAAGATCAATCTAGGATAATGTTTCTCCTATTGCAACAACTACAATATTGAAATTACTAATTTAATTAATGCTAATAATTATATGAATATATTTAACACAACATTGAAACTTTAGTATCCATAAACATTCCATTAGAAAATGAGAAGCAAAAATGAAAATACATATATGCAATTTTAACATCTTTTTAAAATTAAACTTTACATATATAAACTTCAAACATCTTTGTAAATTTGAAGCATTATTCTTTTTTTATTGGAAAAATAGTACTACTCTTCTTCTAATATGAAAATACAATAAAAGCCAATGATATGGTTTCTTGATATTAACTACATAGTGGAGCAAATACTTGTCATGGATATGGTATTGATTTATTAGACTTTCATGTTTAGTTTGGGCTTGAAGGAAAACATACATGTATTAAAAGTTTTTCATATCCACAACTATAAAGTGAGTATTATTAAGTTTCTTTAATTAACTAATTTAAAAAAAAATATTTACTTGTAATTTAGTCTTAGTTTTATAGTGATATTTTGAATAAATATAATGAAAATATTTGTAAGATATTATATATTTGTAATAATGGAATAAACATATTTATATTTTAATTTAATATAATAATGGAAATGTTGGGAGCCAACTATTGAATAAATATATTTACATTTTAATTTAATATAATTCTAATTTAAAGTTGTATGTTTAGGAAAATGGTTCCCAAGTTCTCATTTCCTTAATGTTGAAGCTCCCAAAAAACTCTCAAATTCTCAAAAGAGTTCTCAACCAATTAAAAACGTTCTCTACCAGTTCCCAAGCTCCAAAAAAACTCGAAAACTAATTTAAAAAATATTGAAAAAACAAAAAGTCGTTATCATAAAAATAAAAAAAAATTCAGAAGACTTTATCATAATAAAAAAATCATTTATAATTTAAATATGGTTGGGGATTCCATCGCTTGAGCTGATGGAACCCAACTCAGGAAGATGCAATGAACTAAGACGCAAAGACACTATCAAAAAAATCAGTTTATAACTTAAATAATTCTTTTGGATTAGATGGCTTTGATCGGACCAATAGATTAAAACAAAATAGGTTTTATAATTTAAATAATAAGAAAATAGATTTTATATTTTAAATAATTGGCTTGACCACCAGACCAATTAGATTAAAAAAATCTTGCATTTTCTTTCACGGATCTGTCCATGTGATGCTTTAAAAATAAGAAGGTGAGAGCTTTTTTGAAATGATTTTGCGTTTCTCACCGTCACTTGAAAAAACACTTTAATTTTACAGGTTTTCATGGCGTCCTGGATGCTCTCCTTTCTGAGACAAAGAAACGGCAGAGTTTCAGTAAAGCGCCATGAGTTCTGTCACACGACTTCCCGTAACCTGAGTTCATCTTCGAAACCCCTGCGCTATGTTTCTGTCGCTGCATCCTCGGCTCCTAAAATTCTTGAGGGAGAATCCATGAACGCAGAAAATAATGCTGCGGCCGTTCCCAAATTCGAAGATGCGGAAGGATTGTACTCGGGGTTAACCACAAAGGAGCTAATTTCTTCGTTCTTCAATCTCCATCTCATTTCCTATGAACCGATCGCGGATATGGGCATGAAGGCGCTCAGATCGCCTCTGATGGAATATGCACCTTACAGAGTGCCACTTCTCCAGGCCGTCAAGCGGACGGTTTTTTCTCATTTCTGCGCGGGAGAGAGCGTTGCAGAGGCCTTCAGCACGTTGAACAGATTGCAGACTCTCGGTTTGAAGGGCATTCTTAATTACGGCATGGAAGACGCCACTGATAACGCTGCCTGTGACGCCAATCTCAACCAGTTTCTCACCACCATCGATTCAACGGCCCTGCTTCCGCCTGGATCGGTAAGTACACACTTCCAATTCCTACTAAATTATTTGTCCGAGGTGCCCACTAAATTTGGGGGATTTCATGTAACAGGTAAGTTTCGCGTGCGTGAAGATCACAGCCATCTGTCCGCTCGCTCTTCTGGAAAGAATCAGCTACTTGCTAAGGTGGCAACACCGCCATCCTAACGTCACCCTGCCGTGGAAGGCAGAGACTCTGCCAATTCTAGCCCCGTCAAGTCCCACTCACCAAACCTCCTCTGCGCCGGAGCCATTGAGTCCCGCCGAGGAAACCGACCTAAATTTAGCGGAGCAAAGGCTGTTTCAGCTCTGCCGAGCCTGCGAAGCCGTTTCGCTTCCTTTGCTGGTAGACGCAGAGTACGTGAGCGTTCAGCCTGCCATTGATTATTTTACTTACAGAGCATTTTCCAAATTCAATAGACATCGGGAGCCTCTGGTGTATGGGACTTTACAAGCTTACTTGAAAGACTCATTGCCTCGTTTAATGGAGGCATCAGAATCGGCTCAGAAACAAGGCATTTCGATGGCTCTGAAACTTGTGCGAGGCGCCTACATCACAAGAGAAAATGCTCAGGCGGATTCATTGGGCGTCCCTTCACCTGTACATTCTCTGATTACAGACACACACCGCTGTTACAATGGATGTGCCTCACTGCTGCTGGAAAAGGTTGCTAAGGGCGAAGCATCATTGTTACTAGCTACACACAATTTAGAGTCTGGTAAGCTTCTTCTCAGTTCTTTCTTCTTATGTCCATACGAAAATTGTTCAATAACAAGGGTTTGATTTATCTATTGGTAATGGCGACTATTTATCAGTAAAATTGGCTACTGCAAAGGCTGAAGAATTGGGAATTGCAAGAAAAGGTGAAGGCAGGTTACAGTTCGGTCAAGTGCAGGGCATGGCGGACAGTCTATCGCTCGCTTTGGTGAAAGCGGGATTCGAAGTGAGCAAATATCTTCCATTTGGGCCGGTGGAGAAAGTGATCCCTTATCTGCTCAGAAGAGCCGAAGAAAACCGCGGAATGCTTTCTACATCCTCTCGGGATATTGAGAGTATCAGGCAAGTTATTTAATATTAATTAATATTTTGGCATATTTATTTATAGATCTTGCCATTATTATTATGGCTACCCATATCTGGTTGGGTTTTCGATTCGTTTTGGCAGGACGGAGTTGAAACGGAGGATCAGAAATCTACAATTTGGATTGTGAGATACGCAGCCCACCAGCAACAGCAGCAGCGTTTTCAGGAAATTGTGTATTTCTGTACATTGTGTATTTGATACAATCAAAGTGGATGTGAAAATTACTTCTTATGTAGTAATAAAAAACATCTAGTTCCGTGTGACGTTAACGGCTGTTTCAACCTAGTGACAACGGTAAAATTTGTAAAGCTGTTTTTATACTATGAATATGAAGAATTTAGCTTCCGATTTCATCCCAATCGTTATCGTTTGGGTAGATGGCCACTGTCTCTCTCAATTTCATTTTAGATTGTTTGGTTTTTGTGATATTTTAAAAATTAAAATTATGGTGTTTTTTATTATAATATTTAGATATGTGGTGGGAAGGCATNCTTCGTTCTTCAATCTCCATCTCATTTCCTATGAACCGATCGCGGATATGGGCATGAAGGCGCTCAGATCGCCTCTGATGGAATATGCACCTTACAGAGTGCCACTTCTCCAGGCCGTCAAGCGGACGGTTTTTTCTCATTTCTGCGCGGGAGAGAGCGTTGCAGAGGCCTTCAGCACGTTGAACAGATTGCAGACTCTCGGTTTGAAGGGCATTCTTAATTACGGCATGGAAGACGCCACTGATAACGCTGCCTGTGACGCCAATCTCAACCAGTTTCTCACCACCATCGATTCAACGGCCCTGCTTCCGCCTGGATCGGTAAGTACACACTTCCAATTCCTACTAAATTATTTGTCCGAGGTGCCCACTAAATTTGGGGGATTTCATGTAACAGGTAAGTTTCGCGTGCGTGAAGATCACAGCCATCTGTCCGCTCGCTCTTCTGGAAAGAATCAGCTACTTGCTAAGGTGGCAACACCGCCATCCTAACGTCACCCTGCCGTGGAAGGCAGAGACTCTGCCAATTCTAGCCCCGTCAAGTCCCACTCACCAAACCTCCTCTGCGCCGGAGCCATTGAGTCCCGCCGAGGAAACCGACCTAAATTTAGCGGAGCAAAGGCTGTTTCAGCTCTGCCGAGCCTGCGAAGCCGTTTCGCTTCCTTTGCTGGTAGACGCAGAGTACGTGAGCGTTCAGCCTGCCATTGATTATTTTACTTACAGAGCATTTTCCAAATTCAATAGACATCGGGAGCCTCTGGTGTATGGGACTTTACAAGCTTACTTGAAAGACTCATTGCCTCGTTTAATGGAGGCATCAGAATCGGCTCAGAAACAAGGCATTTCGATGGCTCTGAAACTTGTGCGAGGCGCCTACATCACAAGAGAAAATGCTCAGGCGGATTCATTGGGCGTCCCTTCACCTGTACATTCTCTGATTACAGACACACACCGCTGTTACAATGGATGTGCCTCACTGCTGCTGGAAAAGGTTGCTAAGGGCGAAGCATCATTGTTACTAGCTACACACAATTTAGAGTCTGGTAAGCTTCTTCTCAGTTCTTTCTTCTTATGTCCATACGAAAATTGTTCAATAACAAGGGTTTGATTTATCTATTGGTAATGGCGACTATTTATCAGTAAAATTGGCTACTGCAAAGGCTGAAGAATTGGGAATTGCAAGAAAAGGTGAAGGCAGGTTACAGTTCGGTCAAGTGCAGGGCATGGCGGACAGTCTATCGCTCGCTTTGGTGAAAGCGGGATTCGAAGTGAGCAAATATCTTCCATTTGGGCCGGTGGAGAAAGTGATCCCTTATCTGCTCAGAAGAGCCGAAGAAAACCGCGGAATGCTTTCTACATCCTCTCGGGATATTGAGAGTATCAGGCAAGTTATTTAATATTAATTAATATTTTGGCATATTTATTTATAGATCTTGCCATTATTATTATGGCTACCCATATCTGGTTGGGTTTTCGATTCGTTTTGGCAGGACGGAGTTGAAACGGAGGATCAGAAATCTACAATTTGGATTGTGAGATACGCAGCCCACCAGCAACAGCAGCAGCGTTTTCAGGAAATTGTGTATTTCTGTACATTGTGTATTTGATACAATCAAAGTGGATGTGAAAATTACTTCTTATGTAGTAATAAAAAACATCTAGTTCCGTGTGACGTTAACGGCTGTTTCAACCTAGTGACAACGGTAAAATTTGTAAAGCTGTTTTTATACTATGAATATGAAGAATTTAGCTTCCGATTTCATCCCAATCGTTATCGTTTGGGTAGATGGCCACTGTCTCTCTCAATTTCATTTTAGATTGTTTGGTTTTTGTGATATTTTAAAAATTAAAATTATGGTGTTTTTTATTATAATATTTAGATATGTGGTGGGAAGGCATTTTTCAATAAATATGGGCTATTCCGTAAAGATTTAATTTTTTTTTTTTTTTTTTTAAATGTTTGGTGGAATCAGCAACTAGTTGGGCACGTGCTCGCGTAAAGATTCAATCTTAAGACATAACACTACACTAAAATTATTTTAATATTTTTATTAATTTATAAAATGCATATATTTTAAAATTATTTTTTTTATCGGTTTGAAGGGGTTGAATTTAATTGTGGAAAGTGATGAGTTTTTCACCATTGGATAAAGTTCAATTCCAATAAAGGTAACTTAAAATATATTAAATGATATTGTGAACCTTGCACACATAAGTGGATCAAAGTCCACCCTCATGTCTTTTATTTTTAAAGTCAATTTTCTCTAGTTCAATTGTTAAGGTGTGGCTACCCGAGTTCAATACTCTCTTAAGGTGTGTTTAGTCGAGAGGAGACACCCAAAAATCCAGTCATGTTAAGGGTTAGTGCCCCATGTCCTTCAATTTTAAAGTCAATTTCTATTAGCTCAATCAATTAAAGTATGGATTTTGTTTGCTCAGCTACGTGAATTCCATACCCTTACAATGTGTTTAGTTATATTTTCCATCAACTCAACCATCCATTTATCTATTTAAATTTATATAAAAAAATCATAATTAAATGATTTCTCCATGCAAATTCATTTGTCTCTATACACATTTTAATGTCATGAATTTAGAAACCTCCAATTTTTTTTTAATGATACTCTCCTTTTATCATCCTAAAATGAAAATTAATCTCAAAAATCCCAACCTCAACTATGGAATCCAATGGAAAATGAAAACATTGCAACCTTGCAACCTTCACTGTGGGCTGGGGGGAATGCCACAGGCATCATTTCAGTAAAAAACATTTACGCCGCCCTCCTGCAACAGCTCAACATTGAAGCCGATATTTCGTGGATGCAACAGATTTGGAACTGGAAAGTCCCCCTCAAACTGAAACTCTTCACCTGGCTAGCTGGAAAGGAGAGAATTCTCTCTTGGGACGCGCTTCAACGGAAAGGATGGGAAGGCCCGGGGATCTGCTTACTTTGATGTCAAGCTTCCGAGGACATCCACCACCTCCTAGTCAACTGTACTTTTACCAAAGAGCTCTGGATTCAGCTGCTCAAGCACTATTCTCTTTCTTTTACCTGGAGCGGCTTCTCCATCTCTGATTTTTTTTCCTCGTGGTCCACACAAAAATCGGCCCCACTGTGTTTGGCGGTTCATGTGTGCTGGCAGATCTAGTTAGAGAGGAACAAAGCGATTTTTGAGGATCGCCCTCCTTCCTTGCTGCGTGTTTTCCATAGAGTTCTGGCAGCTTTCAGCTGGCAACCTTCTTCGGTACAGTCCTTCCCTTCTAAAGCTTGTGACATTGAGATGGCGGCAGGTCACACTCTAGTTTGTTTCGATGGTGCTGCACAGTCGGATGGCCTTTGTTGCGGGGCCGGAGGCACCTTCAAACACCACCCGTCGAGGGTCACAAAGTGGTTCATCAACTGTGGGGTGGGTTCTAATACAAAAGCCGAACTCATGGGATTATGGGCCTCCCTCACTCTCGCTGCCTTGTGGTCTATCAACCACTTACTCGTCCTCGGTGACTCGAGAGTTATTATCGACTAGATAACTCAAAAGTGCAAGCTCCATTCTATCCATATCGAGGGCTGGTTGCAAATTACGAGGAAACTCTCCGACCACTTCTCCGACATCAACTTCCACCACATTCCTAGAGCACACAATAGGGAAGCGGACACTCTCTCTAAGAGGGCCCTAAATGAAGTGGTAGGGAGACTCTCGATCTTCCACTGTGATAGTGGGATAGAGAGCCCCATTTCCTCCATCAATATTTTTGAACGATGACGGCTGTCCCTCTTTTGCTGTAGATTTGCGGACAGCCATTGGAAAGATTGATAACTTGAATCTCGCTCCACCTCTTCCTCCAGCACTGTTCGCCTAGTCTACTTCCCAGCGTTGTTGTCTTTGTTTGTATTGGTCCCAATGTTAGTGCATTTTTGACATCACTTCAAGCTCGCTGCAATCTCTTTGTAAACGAATTTATACACTTTATAAATTTGAGAAATTTTTTTCTTGGAAAAAAAAAAAAACTCTGGAATCAAATACTTGCAAATAAAGCACATGTTTATTTTTCCATAGGTTTATCTAAAAAGCCATCGTGTGATATTTTATTCTTTTAAACCTCATTATGTCTCCCTCTCCCTTACTATTTGGGGTATTATATTTTGTCTCCCTTACTCTACAAAGTATATGTCTTTTTTAAGCCACAACATTTTTTAACACGTCTTTCTTAAGGCACAATGTTCTCTCTATGTATACACATACGATTGGGTCACATAAAATTAGATGGATATTGAAGAACAAAGTGATTACCTCCTTTGTGATAAACATCAAATACAATCTTTCTATATTTTTGAATTTGGGATGTAGCAGTATTATTCGTTGTATTTTCGAAAATTTTTAGAAATCATTAATCATTAAAGAAATTGTGAGATTTAAAATGAGTTTCTCAAGGAAAATAATAAAGTAAGTGTCATGAGTATAAAGTAAGTGTCATGAATTTTTAAAAGAAAGAAAGAAAATTGTATTTTTTTTTTTTTTAAATCATTTTTTTCATCCAAAAATATTTATCCTTATAGTTGACATCATTATCTTGAATTTTATTGGTCATTTTAAAGTTGATGTTAAAAGAACATTTTTTTGTCTTAAGGCTCATTTTTTACCTCGAAATTTTTTTAATGGAAAAAATAAAAACAAAGTGCAAAGGTTTCAAATACGAATTCAAATTATGGTAAGTTATGCGATAGAATTTATGACGCTTTATTTAAGCTTCGTTGTTTCTTTGTCTAAAAAGGAAGAGCATTAAGGATGCCATGAAAATTTATAGTTTTTTTTTAACAGAGGGAGGAGGGAAGTCGAGCAATAAGAATATTCACAACACAAGTAATCAACCATTATATTAATAGGAGGCACTACTCCCTTGTGGCTGCCCCTGAAATCTCCCCACCCTATTTCACCCTTTCCTCCAACTTATACCCTTCCTCCATCCTCCCACCCCTCCGATAACCCTCCTATTTCCTTCCATGAATTAGAAGAAAACCCTCCCCTCTCTCATTTCCCCTCTCACCCCTTAACCCATACCCCTCCTCTACCCACCCACCCCTGAATGAGTGATGACCTCAACCCTCTCATGAGGACAGGGGCCCCAAATAAGTGGCGGGTTAACTTGTCGCTCATCTAGGATAGGAGGGGTGGTTATGGAAGGGGAGAGATAAGGAGGAGGGGCAATGGAAAAAATTTGAGGATTTCCCCCTCCCCCAAACTTGTTTTGTTTTTAATTTCTTTTGTATTTTTTTTATTGTTTCCTTATTTATTTTATTTTGTTTAATTATAAATTGGATTATAGTTTTGTTTGCAATTTTAACCTTGAAAATAAATAAGTTTCACTAATAGCAACCCTTTTTCAATTTAGGGGTTAATTTTGAGATTTTGGTTTGAACATAACTAGTTCTTAAGTCCATGGTTTCAAACAAGTTGTAATTTTAACTATGGAAAAAATGGTGTTATTGGTAGGACTACTTTCTATTTAGGGGTTTATTTTAATATTTTGGTTGTGATGGTGTTGGTGTTGGTTGTTAAGGCCATGGTGGAAAACGAGTTGTAATTTTAACATTGAAAAAAAGGGTGCTACTAGTAGCACCACTTTTTCCATTTGGGAATTGATTTTAAGGTTTTGGTTTGCAACATTACAAGGTGTTAAGGCCATGGTTGCAAAAGATTGTAATGTTAACCCCCTTAAAAATGGGTGAATATATGAGCACCACTTTTTGTTTTAGTGGTTGATTTTAAGGTTTTGGTCTGCAATGTAAGGGAGTCGATACACCTATGTTGATCAAAATCACACAACAGAATATCTCAAGAAAAGGACAAATTCTCTATACAAGAGAGAATTCTCAACATCAATGATATCACCTACATTAGCATGCACTCACTCTTGATGTCACTTGTCACTAGAGGATAAACACCAGTGCATGTAGTAACTCAAGATAATTCACAATGCACTATAATTTGCATATAATACCTGGAAACAAAAGCTCTAAATCATATGAAAAAATGAATGAATATTTCTATCCTTACATCTACAAAAGTTGCACAACCACCACAATCTACTATTCTATAGCACAAATAATTAAATGTTACTTAACAGAAGTCTACATGAACCCATCCTTCGGGCACAACCATTGTCCTCCTTTAGTGTGAATCATCCTCCACATAAATCACTTCTACAACATGGGATTGAGCATAAATCAACCTAATGATAAACAATCTATTAGTAATAGATTCATTGGAAACCTATGGGTTACACAATGTTCCTCCGCTGGATGATCCTACACACAGTTGAAGTGATCCTGCACCATTCATAAAAGAATATAATTTTCATACACCAATCCTTACACAATATTAAACGATCCAAGCCATATCCACATGTAAGGAATTATAATTCCAATGTATGGTCTTCACACAAACCCTTCTCTGCACAACTCTCAGATTGAAAAATATCTTCACATCTAGCTGGCATTTTCACATAGAGATATATAATGACAATAATTCAAAACAATCATATTAATCTCTTCTATCTGAGTAATGACCCAATCAATACCAATACAATTCACAACAATGCATAACATAACTATAACAAAAATACACTGGGAGTACAATTTATAACATAACAATACATCCACAACATCCATTCACACTTTACACATGGATTTAACATGGAAACCCAAAGGTAAAAAAAACCCATTCAATGCCTAGTCTCTCTCTCTCTCTCTTTCTCTCTTTCATCCATTTCTGCATAAACTAATTACTATGACTCGATCACTGCATATCAATTGACAAAGCAAGTTGGGTTTCCAAGCCAAAGGATGCGGAAACTTGAACTATTACCTTTGTCTTATTCCTCTATGTGCTCTCTTTCTCCTCTACCAACCACCCTCTTGTTAGTTCGTTCATGTTGTATTTATTCTTCTTCATCAAATTGTTTTCTTTCACCTTCCAAATAGTCTTCTCATGCTTGCTTCAACTACCATCACCAAAGCCCTTTTGTTTCTAGTTTTTTCCTTTCCATTCCAACTTGAGATCAATTTCTTCCCAACGATTATTCTTCTGTAGAGTGACCTTTTAGATTTCATTGAATAACACATTCCTTCTTCAACATGCCCCTTAGATTCCCTTTTACACATGTAGACAAAGTTCATGTTGACTGTTTCTATTTTTTCTCACTCTTTGTTCCACGACATTGACTTGGAGAGTTCTATAGCTAGGATTGATTCCAAATGATCTGCGGTACAAAATTTCAACTCCCATAACTGCTTTTGTAGCCACTATCACATTCTACAACAATTGCCATGTTTTGCAACAACTTGTTCCAACACCCATTGCTTCCATAGCAAGCACACTTCATTCACGTTGTCATTTTACTCCATAATGGTCTTGACTATGTGCATTTTTCCATCCCATGGTCCACACATTCACTTGCCCAATGGAATCCATCAATTGTGAACTCCATCTCACCTCTACTAGCCATCACTAGTGTTTTCAAATGAACAATGGAATCCATCAACTGTGAACTCCATCTCACCTCTACTAGCCATCACTAGTGTTTTCAAATGAACAATGGAATCCATCAACTGTGAACTCCATCTCACCTCTACTAGCCTCACTAGAGTTTTCAAATGAACATCTTCAAAATGATCTCAATGCTCCTGCATCAATTTGCAACATTACAACGTGTTAACATTAAGGTTACAAAAAATTGCAATTTTGACTTAAAAAAATGATTCTAAGAACACGACCTTTCGAGATTAAAAAATAACACTTAATACGATATATTAAAAAACAAAAATTCGAAAATGTTCCCATCAAATAAATAACTTTTTTTTAATAAAAAACTCAAACACTATTCTTCTTCCAACCCAAAAAAAAATTAAGATATTTATGTTCAATAAATTATTTGGACATCAATATGGACCAGGAATAACTTGGTTTGATAAGAAGGTAGAAGTAGTCCATTTCACATTATTGACAACAATAGCACACGGGTATCACATGAACTTGGATCCTTTCCCAACCTTTTGGGATCAGTTCTGCATGCCGATGACGTGGTACCATTCCAACCATGGAAGACATTGGCATCCAGTTGGAGACAACCAGATCATGTCACATGTGTCCACGTCACCTTAGATACCTCTAAGATGGA
>ML798402.1:432006-446443 GCA_009831015.1 Picea engelmannii
GGTACCCAATGGGAATGTAGTTATGTGTTATTAGTGGAAGTCAATTAATATATGAGAATGTGGTCATTCAATGTAAGGTGGACTAGGTCCACTATATTAATAAAGGCTCACTATGGTAGTTGGATGTAATAAATGTGAGAAGGCTCTCTAGAACTTTCCTAGGAGATAGGGAGAGCTATATAAAGAAGTGTAGGCAATGTAATAAAACATAGTGAAGAATATTGTGATTGTACAAGCAAGGATTGCTTGAGGAGTTTTATCCTTCCATAAGGATTAATATATGGTGTTACCCTACCTCAAGGGTTTTCTCTATTTCTTGTGTTCATGTTATGGTGAATGGTTTATGGTTTATTCTTGGTATTATTGAAGCATATTTGCAGATCTGGTATAGGTACTTAACATAAATTGCACTCCTCTATAGTGCTCTAGGTTGCGAACATTATTGGTTTTGGAGCTTGATTATTTTCTTTAATCAAAGGTCTTGTTTTAGCCTCGTTTGGACCCCATTACTTGACTGGGAGGGTGTGGGGGGACTTTCCCCCCGACATCTCTCTCTTGGGGGGGGGGATTTTGGAGCCTCCCTCCCCGTCCCCCCCTAGCAGGGGTTCATGGGTAGCATCCCCAAAGAGAAATTTTTGGGAAAATTTCCTTGTAAAATATTATAATTTTATAGTCAATCTAGACCGTTCATTATAAGGTCCCAGATCTAACGATAGAACTTATGTTAATGTTTTCTTCTCTAGAAGGAAACCCTGTTTTATGAGGGAATTGTATTGTGGTTGTGTATGTGAGTGAATATTGTATTCTGAGAGAGGAGACTATGAGAGAAAGAAGAGGAAGTCACAACGAGTATGTTGTAGGTTGTATCCCTTCATTTGTTGGATAATAATAAAAGGAAGGACCTGGAAATTTCTATGGTGGATGTAGCCCACACTAGGTGAACCATGTATATCTGTGTCTCTATTGTATTGTGTATCTTTTGTGTTTTATTTCCACATTTGTTTTATTTTATTGCTCTGCAATCCTATTTTTCTAACAACTAGTATCAGAGTGAAAGGTAACTCGTAGGAAAAGAGGGTTCCTAGTTTAAGTGGGAGCAATGGGAGAAGATGGAAAGTTTAAGGTCAAAAAATTTAATGACCAAAACTATCAGTTATGGAAGATGCAAGTGGAAGACTATTTATATCAAAAAGATTTTTTCCTACCATTGGGTAGAAAAACAAATCAACCGACAAGTATGGAGGACAAAGAATGGGACATTCTTGACATAAAGGCACCTAGAATGATACGATTGTTCATGGAAGCATTGGTGGCTTTCAATATTTTAAAAGAAACAACAACGGAGGATCTGATGAAGGAATTGGCTAAACTATATGAAAAACCCTCGACCTCCAATAAGGTATTTCTAATGAAGCGATTATTTAATATGAATATGTCAGAAGGTGGGTTTGTTGTTGACCATTTAAATGAATTTAATATGGTTACTAATAAGCTAAGTTATGTAAAAGTGGAATTTGATGATGAGGTTAGGGCTCTTCTAATCTTGTGCTCATTGCCATAAAGATGAAAGGGATTGTTCATGGATGTAAGGAACTATGTTTCTCATTCAAACACTCTGAAATTTGATGATGTTGTTGGTGTTATCCTTAGCAAGGAAATGCGATGAAAAAGCACATGTGAGACATTAGATAATGCATTGACCATGGAGAACATGGGAAGAAAAAATGATAGAGGAAAGAGTCCAGGGAACCACATCAATTTTAGGAAGGGAAGATCCAAATCCATACTAGGAAAGATAGAGTGTTGGAGTTGTGGGAAGAAAGGACATTTGAAGAAAGACTGCAGAGCTCCAAAGAAACAAAGAGATGGACAACATGAGAAAAATAAGGAAGAAAATGTAGCAAGTGATGTGTTACAAGATGCTTCGATTCTTTCTTTAGATAATATTACTGAATCTTGGGTAGCAGATTCAAGGGATTCATTTCATACCACACCCCATAGGAAATATTTCCAAAATTATGTTCAAGGTGATTTTGGATAGGTTTGTTTGAGTGGTGATGAACCATGTCAAATTATTGGAATGGGTAAGGTACAAATAAAGAAAAAGAATGGAAACAAATGGTTACTGAAAGAGGTGAGAGATATACCAAATCTGAGAAGAAATTGAATTTCAACAAGACCATTGGCAAGTGAAGGATATATATCTACATTTATAGATAAGGCATGGAAGGTCACTAAGGGATCACTGGTAATGGAAAAAGGAGCGAAGGTACTACTTAGCACACTTTTATTGACTTATTCTTAGAGGACGCTTGCGTGCAAGTGATCCGGTTATGGAACATTGTGATTTCATTTCGATTATGGATTATAAATGATGATGATGATGTGTTTTGACTTATTTTTATTTGTTGTATATGTATTGGCATATGCTATTGACGATTTTTCCTGAGTGTGCAGGACACATGACAGGTTATGGATGCTGATGGCATCGATGGAATTCCTTGGATTCTAGATTGAGTCAGGGAGTAGATTGCATTTTGATTGAGTATTTCATTTTTCGCACTTGTGACATATGAATAATTATAGTATGATTATGTATATGGATTATTGATAGTGTTTTTGTCAGTGGATGTAGGCCTAACGATGCTTGCTAATCCGACTCACATAAGGAGTAGAGGGGTCATGCATGGAAACCAGACATTGAGGGAGAGGTGTGACAACGTCCCTGTCACAACCTACTAGCACTCTTGTCGTGGATCGAATGGTAGTTTAACGATTACCTTGTTCAAGAGGTCCACGATATTGTGAGGGTGGACTGAGAAAACCTCTCATGAAGATTTCTAAGGGGGCGTGCAATAAGGCATAGTTCTTATTCCTTAGAATTCTTTAGTCTTTCACAAGGTCGGTCAAATGGACTGTTGACTCCAAAGGGTCAGACAAACTTCCAAAACCAGTCAAAGGCAAGTGGAACCCTTGGAGCATAGAGGTGCGTCTTGAAGGGCACATCGCATAATTAAAACTTGATTCAATAAATCTAGGTGGCCTAGAAAATGTTGAAATGATTAGATCTTGTTGGAATAAAATAATTAATTAAATCGTAAATTATTAATTATAAATCCTAATAAAAGTCTAAGCCTAAGTCTAAGCCTAAGTCTAAGTCTAAATTTAATTAAGGGACTAAATGAATTATGACATAAGTTAAAAGATTGGAGAATAATCAAGCTCTAGGAAAAAGGGGAATAAAATCTAAAGATTTGATAAAATGCACATGTGTACATGAAATTAATAAAAGAGATTTTTAAAATAGAAAGAAATAAAATATGAGAGAATAGGTGTACACATAGAATAGTATCTAGAGTCAAGATACCACTAGTCTAAATAGAAGAAGACTCCTAATCCAACTCTAACTAAGATCTAGTTAGGAGACACTCATTAAATGAGAAGTTGGGCAAAAAGGGACAACTAAGAGCGAAAATAGGAACACATTGGGGAATGTGAGGGAAATTCGTTTTTTAAATAAAATAAAAATGATAATTACTTGTGCAACTTGGGGAGAGTGTGACAAGTGTGTGGGTGAATAATCATAATTAATTTAATCTAAAAAGTTAATTATTTGTGCATGAGGACATGTGTTAGTGAGAAAATTTCTATAAAACAAATGGTGTAGAAGGAAAATGGATCTCAATTATTATGGGTAAGGTTATGTTGCCAATATTATTGTGGACTCTGTTTTACTTGTGAGAGTTGGGATACCAAGCTTGAAGAAAGAGTGGAAGCTCTTCCTTGCGAGGCAAGATTGGATCTACTATTTTTTGTTTCTTGTGTGTGGCCCCTTTGCGGCTTAGGGGGATAAGGGGGAAGAAGAGTACCCCTAGCGTTGGTTGGGAGGTATCGGTGTAGTATTGGGGTTGGAAAGAGAAAGGAGGGACTCAAGTAGTTGATTTCAAGTTGAAGATTGCCAACAAGAATCGACTCTCTTTGGTTACGATATTTGATGTTATATTTTTTTTTGTAAAAGAATATTGTTTGTATGCATATTTATGCATGATCTATATTCCATTATGTACACATGTTAAATGAATTAATAGACTATCGATTCTAATGAAGGTATTCCTATTAAATTTATTGGCGAGTAAATCAATTCTAGTGTAAATACCGTTTGTTGAATGTTTCCACCTTATAGTAGTATAATGTTATTATTGTGTAAATCATTCTGTTGAATGATAGATCTAGTGCGAGTCAGAGAGTCCTTTATGCTTTTAACAATTAGTTATTGATTATATCGACGTTTCTGTTTATCGATTTTTTTTAAATACATATACATACATATACATATATCGCTAGATCAAGAACAATTTCATTTAATTTTTGCCAGAATCAACATAACGAATTTATAGTATTCCAGTTATAAAATAGTATGTAGAACAAAAATAATTAGCTAGAAATGGCAAAGAAACAATGATATAACTAGAACAATACCACAATAATACCGGAATAATACTAGAATAACACCAGAAAGACCACTTTGATTATTGAGAGAAATGTTCACTTGCCTCTTTGAGGGGGAAACCTCCAACAGAGTAGAGCTCTATTACAATAATATCCAAGAAAAAACTTCTCATGCCCTCTACTCTTATTTATACTAAATCTATCTATCCAAAAAAACAATCTAGAGAAAGATTCTTCTAGAAGCGAAAGCTTCTATTAGTTCTTCTTACAATTGACTTATTCCTCTTTATTGCTAGGCCTTATTAATATTGACCTTTATTACATGGAAATATATTATTATACCCACTTGATGGGTTAGGTAGGTTAGGTCCCTAACATGTCCTCCCCCTTAAAATCAGCCTTGTCCTCAATGATTAAGATGAGGAAATTGTTATAGAATTCTAGCTGGCTCCCAGGTGGCATCAACTAGAGTTGTATATTTCCATTGAACTAACACTTCCTTGATGGTGCGCTGACGAAGATGATGTTCACGTTGGTCCAAAACGGCTTGTGGTTGCAACCAGATGGATCCTTCTTCATCCAATTCTAGAAGGTTGGTTTGAGTTTGGAACTTAGTGCCAATCACCTTCTTTAAGAAGGAGACATGAAAAATAGGATGGAGCTTGGAAGAACTAGGCAAAGCTAAATGATAGGCCACCTATCCCATGTGCTTGAGAACTATATAAGGACCATAAAATTCGGGCGCCAGTTTTTGACAATGTTCAACTTTGAGTGAAGTTTGTTTATAAGGTTGCAGGCGAAGAAATACCTGGTCTCCTTCAAAAAATTGACGTTATGAGCGACCTTGACCAACTTGTTGCTTCATGCGATTCAAAGTCATAACCAAATTCTCTTTTAGGGTACGAAGAATAGCCTCTCGAACTGTAAGCGTTTGGTCAACCGCCTAAACCTTTGAGACACCTGGCATGTAGGAGAGAATGGAAGGTGGCTTTTGTCCATAGACTACTTCAAAAGGAGTCATGCGAGTAGCAGTATGGTAAGAAGTGTTGTACCACCATTCAGCTAATGATAACCATTGAACCCATTGATTTTTTCTTTTAGAGGAAAAAAACCTAAAATAAGTCTCCAAACACTTGTTGACAACTTCAGTTTGACGATCAGTTTGGGGATGATAGGTTCTTCTTAGATGAAATTGGGTGCTCTGTAGCCTGAACAGTTCTTGTCAAAAATTGCTGGTGAAAGTGGGGTCTCGATCAGAAACAATAGAATGAGGCATGCCATGAAGCTGGAAGACATGATCCATGAAATTGAGCCACATTGGATGTCGTAAATGGATGTTGTAGAGCACAGAAATGAGCATACTTGGAAAGATGATCAACTACCACCATGATGACTGACTTATTGCCTGATTTAGGTATCCCCACAATGAAATCCATAGAGATGTCTCTCCAAATAACGGGTGGAATTGGAAGCAGTTGAATTGTGTAAGGGGCTTTGATTGTTTCTCCCTTATTACATTGACAAACATCACATTCAGACACAAAAGTGTGAACGTCCTTTTTCATACCATCCCAGAAAAAATAACATTTGACCTTGTCATAGGTTTTGGTAAACCCTGAGTGCCCAGCTGTGGGAGTATCATGAAGCTCAGAAAGCACCATGGATTTAAGTTGTGACTGTTTACTTAAATACAAACAACCTTTGTAGCGAAGCTCATCATTGTGCCAAGAGTACCCTGGGGAAACTGGAGAATTGTCTTGCAACTATTGGATCAAGTGCAAAATTTTAAGATCTTGTAGCCATTCCTAGAGAACAACTTGGAGCCAATCTGGGATAATGAAGGATAGGGAGAAAAATGACCCTTCATCTTCATATTTTCGAGAAAGAGTGTCAGAAACCACATTTTCTTTTCCTTTCTTGTAAATGATCTCATAATCATATCCAAAGAGCTTAGTTATCCATTTTTGTTGCTCTGGAGAGGAAGGTCGTTGCTCCAGAAAATACTTGAGGCTTTGATGATTTGTCTTAATTTGGAAGCGTTGTCCCAAGATATAAGGGCGCCAAAGATCTAATGCATGCAAAATAGCCAACATTTCCTTTTCATAGATTGATTGGCCCAAATGGAAGTCTAGCAATTGTTTGTTGTTAAAGGCCAAAGGCCCACCCTCTTGCATAAGGACTGCTCCAATTCCTCTCCTGGAGGCATCACATTCCAAGACAAAGTTCTTTGTGAAATCAAAAAGGGCCAAGACCGGAGTAGTGCACATAGCCTCCTTCGATGATTGAAAGGCCTGATCAGCTACAAAAGTCCACGTGAAATAATTATTTTTAAGTAGAGCAGTGAGAGGTGTCGCAATCTTGCCATAATTCTGAACAAACTTATGATAATATCCTGTTAAACCCAGAAAACCATGCAAGATTTTGATGTTCTTGTGGAGAGGCCAATCTTGCATGGATTTAATCTTCTTAGGATCCACCCGAACACCAGCCTTGCCAACAATATTACCCATGTACTGAACTTCTGAGGTGCCAAAAGAACATTTAGAGTGTTTGAGGAAAATTTGATGCTGAGAGAGTAGATGAAGAACTTGATCCACATGGGCAAGATGGGATTTCCAAGTTTTACTATAGATGAGAATATCATAAAAAAAAACTAATACAAAATTATGGAGAAAAGGATAGAAGACATGTTTCATGAGGCTTTGGAAGGTGGAGGGGGAATTACATAGGCTAAATGACATGACCAAGAACTCATAGTGACCCTCATGAGTTCAAAAATCAGTCTTGGGGATGTCAACAACTTGCATACGGATATGGTGATAGCCTGAATGCAGATCAAGTTTGGTGACATAATGAGCACCACTCAACTCATCCAAGAGATCATCAATGAAAGGAATGGGAAACTTGTCCTTGATGGTTAGTTTATCAAGGGAATGAAATTCATGACACATGTGCCAAGTACCTTCTTTCTTAAGTACCATGATCATAGGATAAGAATAAGGGTTGGTATTGGGGCGGATAACACCCGCTTGGAGCAATTCCTGCATGATTTTCTCAATTTCATTATTTTGGGAAAAGGGATGATGATAAGGTAGAACATTGGGAGGAAGACTGCTAGGAACAAGGGCTATGGAATGATCATGAGCACCAAAAGAAGGAGGAAGTCCCTCAGGAGTGGAAAAAATAGCTTGGTGTTTGGAGAGAATAGCTTGGAGGTGAGGATGCAGAGAGGGTGTCTCAACCACGTGAATAGAATGGAGTTGAGCAATAATATTGAAGTGGCCTTTCTTGAGGAGTTTTTCCATGCAATGGGAACTGATGATCTCAGGAGAACCAACTGTGAGACCTTGGAAGTGATACCTTTGTCCCTCCTATTGGAATTGCATGGTTAATTCCTTAAAATCCATAAGAATGGGACCCAAAGTGTGTAACTATTCAACACCTAACACAATGTCACACCCGCCCATTTCGATGGAAAACATATGAGATTTAAGGTGGTAATGTCCAATATGAAGACATACATTTTCACAATGCCCACCATATTTCATGTACCCACCATTGGCTATCATTATTTGAAAGTTATTGACAACACGGATATAGAAATTGTTTTCATGGGCAATGCGACGATGGATAAAATTGTGGGTGCTACCATTGTCAACCAAGATGATGACCTTCCTATTATTAATACAACCAATGAGCTTGAGGGTTTGGAGAGCATAGAAACCAGTGAGACCATGTAGGGAAATGAGCTGTTCAACTTCAAGTGGGTCATCGGGCTCCGGGGTAGCATCGGAAAGGGATGGCTCTTCAACAATTGGAACTGTCACATCTTCTTCAAAAACATGCCATAAAAATATTTTATTCCTTACACTTGTTCCCTGGAAAATATTTTTCATCACAATTATAGCGAAGACCCTTCAATTAGTGTTCAACCATTTCAGCACTAGTTAATTTCTGGACCTTGAGGGGGGTGAAAGGGGGGTTAATATTAGTGGGGTGAGGGTAAGGAATAAAAGAGGGTTTTTTTTTTATGGGAAAAAATAACTTGTTGGGCTTCTTTATCACGTTTAGTAGCTTCCAACTAAGTATGAGGGCGGGCCATGAGAACCTGGGATCAGATTTCATCCTTTAGGCCACTGTTAAAACATTCACGGAAGGAAGCATCTGAAATTCCCTTGGTTTGAAAGGACAAATGCTCAAAAGAAGATATAAAGTCTTCCACTATTCTAGACTATTTCAACTTGGTCAAACGATCAAGATAGTGGGTATTGGTGTCAAAGAGATTATAAATATCAACAAAAAAATGGATCTAGGAAACATACCCTTGATGTGAATTTTTACGCCACTGCCACCATTTCCATCATTCATGATCTAGATAGAGGACATCATAACGAAGTTTGGCCAATTCATCAGTAATACCATGCAGAGAAAAATAATTCTCCATTTGAGTGACCTAACCCATATGATCATAGCCATCAAATTTATTGACCTTGACACGGGGAAGACGAGACACGCTGAAAGGAGTTGGATTGAATATGTAGATAATGAGAGGATTCAACAACATCAGGTTGATCCGAGGAGGAATGACCCGAAGAAAGGTTCAACAAATGGTTGACAACAAAATGGAGGGTGTTAAATTGGTTCATGAATTTGGCATCCATGGTGTCAAATTTGTGCTTGACGTGGGTTTCTAATTGTTCAAGGCGAGAATTGGTAGAGGCAATTTTAGAGGTCGTTTGATTGATGGAAGCTTGTAGGTCTTGGTTGCGAGTGGTGGCCATTTGGAGAGGGGAAGTGCGAGTAAGGAAAAATGGGTGGGAGGGACCACAAAAATGATTTATAAGTGATAGGTAACAGATGATTAGGGAAAGAAGAGAAATATAATGGAATAGGTGGGAAAATGGGGAAGCTAAGAGGGGCTTGGGTCCACTGGGAAAAAAATGTTAAAAATGAAAGGTATGACTGTGATTAGGGAGAAAATAGGAATCCAACAAGATATGCCTCAAATAATGGTGCCAATAGGATCCAAACCTTTTTTTTTTACTCCTGCGGAGTTATACTCCGATCTAAAGAATATTGTAGTGGCGAAATGCTCAAATGCTTAGCAGGAAGAAATGTGTAGTAATTTCACAACCTGAATGCAGGAGACACAGTTGCAGAGAAATAGATCTTTTCTATTCTGTTTTTGTTTCCATCCCAAGGGTTAGGGTATTCAAGGGTTCTATAGACAAGGGTTTTCCCTGTGTTATATCTCTTTGATATACGTGCAGGGTCCAACAGTAGTACTCAACCCAATATCTCAAGGCACTAACTAAGGAGGCTAGACCATGCCCTTATTCGTACTACCTGACTACCTAGGTACTAGAGAGTATCTTCTCGAGTGTTGTTCTTGGTAGCACTATAGCAGTCAGACGGCTGATCGGTTTATATATGGAGGGCTTCAGGAGATCTAGGTCGATCCGTATACAGGTGTTGTCTAGTGTGCTACCACTTGAAGTGGTACCAACAGGGGTTACAAGGGTGTCCATAAGATTTGCGCTTAAGTATCACTTGTATTTCCTGCGTGTATGAATCCCCGACCATGGGTTTATGCGTGTAACTATTGGCATAGGGGTAGACCCAGGGTTCAATGCTCAAGAGTGCACCAAAAAAACCCTAACTACCGGCCCTTTCGGCAACACCTGCGAAGCAGATGAAGTCTCACCCGAGGTAGAGGCAGGGGTGGTTGCAGGACTCAGATGTCTGCAACCTTAGCTGGGACACTGATCTATGATTATATATTTTACAGGGCACTTAACATAGATCAATCATCAATATTTAACCCTTATGGTACTTTGCAGATAGCAAAACAAATTGCAGTGAATACTTAGACTAAAGATGATTAAGTAATTAGCCACATAAATATAGATTAGATTCAACAGATCAAGCGCTAAGCATCGTATATATCATATCTAACATTCATTGATACATCATAAGGACAAAGCATAACTAGATCTATCTAATCACAACAAGTACTTAGCCAAGAAGGAGATAAACACATCAGATCAAAGCACATAGAACAATACACACAGTTACCGTGGTTCACCCCCACCCTGGGGCTACGTCCACAAAGTCTTCTTCTTTATATTATCTTGGTCAAGCGGTTACAACACAAAGCTTCAGTGACCCTTACTTCGCACATGACAGAATATCTGTGTAGCTCGCTAGATCCTTCTTCCTTGCACTTCCGCAAAAATCCTTCTACAGTCTCTCACAGGGACTTTCACTCAGCTCTGCAAGTCTTACACAACATTCAAGAAGCCTTACAATACTTAATCACACAGATCCAACTCTTAGCACTTTAGCCAACTTGCACTAAGAAATCACCAAGTGCACTAAGAAACAACTTCTACTATTTCTTACATTGCCTATCTATTTATAGATTACAAAATGGGCCTAAGCATGGGTAAACCCATGGGCCGACATCCCTTTCCCGTTACATCAACCCAAAACCCTAAAAGGGGCCCAAAAATAGGTCTTTCTTCCTTAATTTCCGCTTCGTGTTGTGCTCCATCTTTGGCAAGCTGTTGTAGTCCCAACAAACGGTCAAATATGACCAAGTATTCTTCAAAACTTGGTCAAGGGCCAACAGGCCCCCAACACTCACCTGTGACTCGTCCCGAGTCACTCAGGTCTGATCAATTCCACCTTGAATGCTTCGATCTTGGCTCAAGCTGCTTCAACCTACTGCAGTGCGACAACCTCTTGCCCAGTAAATTCCTGGATTACTGTGTCGTTTACTAGCCCTTCTATGCGTTGTTCTGTAGTGATGACAACTTGTTCAAGCTCGACTGCCTGGATCTCAACTTTAGTGAACAGGTGGCATGCTTTCTCTTGGAGTGGCTGAATTCATTGGGAGACTTCCATCACTTTACTTTGCAGTGTGTGTACCTATTGTTGAGTGGTGTGTTGTTCTAGAAATCGCTTCATTCTCTCGATTGGGGTCAAGGCCTTCAGTTGCGCCTGTAGCACATTTGCATGCTACTTTGCTTCTTTGAGATGTGCTTCTAACGTCTGCAATTCGGGGTTCTCCGTGAGGTTCACGTAAGTTTGGGTGCTTCTAGCGCTCAGCTGCTTACATTCCAAAGCCAAGGTTTTTAATTGGCCAACTACGTTACGGGTAATTACTTCCCTCAAATCTCTTACTTCTTGTGGAGTCTCAGGCGCGGCACAAAGTTCTAGATCTACGATGCACTGTTGAAGTTGCTGGATTACTTCTTCCAGTTGTGCCACCTACTGTGGGACACATTCTTCCATATTTACTTCTATGACCGACACAGAGCGAAGTGCTTTGTGAACTCTTTCCTGTACTTTAAGTTGCTTTGCTAGCAACTGGTCCTTGCTCTGCTGTAACTGTTCTTTTTCCTCCTCCCACTTCGCTTGTAAGGCAAGTTGTTCCTATTCTTCCTTCCTCTATTGTTCTCTATTTGCGCTCTGTTTTTGTGCCAAAGCCTGGGTGGCTTGCGCTATGTCTTCTTGAGCTCGTCGAAGACAAGCTTCTACTTTCTCGATGATCTGGTGTAATTGGGTGGGCTCATCAGATGTTCCTGGTGTTTCTATTGTCAAGGGCATCGTAGAAACTGCTCTGCTAGACTAGAGTGCTTGCTGCACTTCTTGAATTTCACCCTTGATCCAGTTGAATACCTCCTCCTGCTTTGCTTCTTTCTTTTCTGCGATCTCTAGCGAGGCATTAGTCAGTGCAGCGATCAAGAAATCAAAGTCGTCTCATGTGAGGGTAGTCTTAAACTTAGTCCAAGTGGCCTTAGCTTTCTTTCGGGATGAGGGATTTGGTGGGGTAGTATTCCTTTTCTTGGAGGGATCCTCCTCTTCTCTAGGCGGAGTAACCGCGCCTTTGTTTTGCTCAACTTTTGTACCACCTAGTTCTTCACCATCACCTCCCTTCGCAGGTGAGATCGAAGTAGTCTTCGTGGATGTGCTTTGGATATCTTGAACTTCCATATCCTTCTTAGTCTTGAGCGGTCCAGGTGTATCTGACATAGCTTCAGGGCTATCCACGTCGGACATCTTTGCGGGGTCTGCTAGAACAAGGAGGTCCGTCGACTATTCCTTGGTAATCTGCTCCAAATATTCTTCTGTCAATTTATAGTATGACTAGAGTTGTTGTTTGTGCTCATCTGCGCACGCTGTGATATAGGTGAAGTGACGGTCTGCGCTGAATTTCATCAAAGGTCTAAACCTATGAAGTGTGTTGGGTGTGATGAGTGGTGTAGACTGGATTGCATTCTTCAACTGATTGTAATAAGTGTGGAATACGACATTGTACTACCACTTCTTATTCATGTCACTGGAGTACCACAACATACAAAACTTCACGGCTAGTGGTTCGAAAGGTTCGATCTCCGAAAAAATGGCTCCCTCTGGTAGTTCCCACACGATGAAAGCGATGAGTATGAGTAACCAACTAAAGTGGAACTCATACCCTTGGTCCTGTGCTTGTCTATAGTCAAGCTCTAGTTGATTTATAAGGTACTTTGCCCAGTTCATTTGTAGTCCCTCCGTGCACTTCCCTGCGAGGTCAACTACAAATCCGTTCACCTGTGTGGGTTTGTTTTTGCGGACTAACTTCCCTGCGATCAGCTGGAAACCAAGGCGCACTGCTGCATTCTCAATGGAGGCTACCTTGTAACCTCATGTTCCCTTCTCTAGATCACCATATGTGTCTTTTATTCATTGGGAGAGATCGTGATCTGTGGTCTTTCCAGGGTAAAAATCCTGTGGGTCAGGGCCCTGCATGCTTAGCCCTGTGATCCAATTGACCAGAATCGAATCCATAGTGATGCGGCGGTCCAACCATAGGTATCCTCCGTGGTAGAAGGACAACAACAATATGACGTAGGCATTTACTTCCTGATGCCTCCTGAAATGTGGAATCTTCATTACATTGAGGAGGGTTGACTGTGTGAGGTTGTGGGTCCATTGTTGAGGGACAATCTTTGGGTTCCTCCCTTTTTTGATAGTTAAGTACTTGTGTGGGGCTAGCATACTGTAAACCTTGCGATATCCAAGGTTAAAATCACTAAATTTTAGCCTTGTGAGCTTATCCTAGTCAGCATGAACTGCGCACACCCCTTTCGGGAGGTATGTAGTGACCACAACATAGTCGAAGTCTCTGGGTACAGTGTCTTGATTCACTGTTCCTCTTAGTGGTGGGATATACTTAGGCAATATATTTGGGATCATCTTCACAGTGGCGAAGTCGTTTCCGAGCTTAGATCATCTCTTCGAAGGCAGTCGGGATGGTCCTGTGCGAGCAGTGGAGGGGGAAGATGACAATGCTCCTGAGGACGATGCCTGTACTCCTGTAGACATTCCTTGCTCTGACATGACTCTCTCAATCATTAAGTCAATTAGAACTTCTTCAATGATTTTCTCAGCAGCGCTAAGCTCATCCGACATACAAACTTGGGTTAGGTATTTTGGGTGCGAAAGGAATTCAGAGACTACAATGAATAGTATGGGAACAAGGCAATGATCTATGGGTGAGTTAATATCAAGTTTCATGATCAAATTCTGATCCGGATTATTTTCGGCACGAAATGAGAGCGGAGATATAATAAAGAAATGCACAGAGATATTGAAGATATTCAATAATATAACATAAATGTATCATAGATGCAACCATAAACACAGATATACAGTAATACATGATTTCTATTAATCAAATAAATGTACAGAGACTGTAAAAATACAGAGTGAAAGACTCGCTAGAATGGTGGCAGCGTATCTCTGAGAAGAGATGTGACGGCTACTCGCATTCGCAAGAAGATGATTACAATGAGGCTTTGAAGGCCCTTTTACAATAAACGTGAATGCCAAAAGTCCTAGACATCCAAAAACCTAACCCTAGGAGATGAAGCGCCAAAAGTCATGTGGGCCCCGTTTGGGTAAGTGAGTACATCAACTTCCCGGGGTCGTAACTTTTGCATAC
>ML798402.1:446493-467475 GCA_009831015.1 Picea engelmannii
CCAAAAACCTAACCCTAGGAGATGAAGCGCCAAAAGTCATGTGGGCCCCGTTTGGGTAAGTGAGTACATCAACTTCCCGGGGTCGTAACTTTTGCATACGATCTCCGTTTTAGGCGTGTGATAGATCATTGGAAAGGTATTGTAGAGGAGATTAATTTTGGGGGCTCATTCATGCCTTTGGCTATCATTGAGAACCTCGATCTCGAAAAACCTTCATTTGGACCCTCAAAATGGCCCCGAAAGTTAAAACCTGCTAAAAATAGTAAATTGCCAAAATGGCCAGAAAACTGTTTTGAGCCATTTGGAAAAGGTGGGTGGCCACTGATATCCACCTAGATCAAATTATCACTTAGAAAAAAGTATTCTCGGTGCGTGGTGCGGTGGACTAAGTAGGGAAATTTAGTAACAGTCTGCTTGCAACGGATATGGGGCCTTATTTAACTTTGTTCTATCCATTATGGTGCATTTCAATGGTTGGATGATGAACCTTTATTGTTTTTCTACCTGTTCGGAGCGTAACACGAACGGATATACCAGTTCCAACAACTATATTGCTTTGTCATGGAAAAGTACTCTAGGTCGTTGTCCTGATATCTCAGTGAAGTTCCAATTCTACAATTTTTCTGTCTGCGAAGTATCCTCTAGAACTTCTTGTAACCTTACAGTATTAGCCCTTTTCTTTCTTAACTTTCTAGCCTTCTTCCCCATGAGCTTCGTCTCAGTAATTCTTTTATCATTCCGATGCTTATCTTCTGTGGTCTTAGTTACTTCACGTCGTTGAAAGTCTTTCCCAGGGTTCCTTAATAATACTTCTTCTGTATCAAAAATAGGTAACTCAATTTTCCGCGGATCCTCGAGTGTTCTCTTAGCTTCGACATCGGAGTTTCTAATATTAAATATCTGTGATCTTCTCTTCTATTCTTCAATCAAGTGCACGATCCTTCTGGTCATAAAGTCTTGTAGCTCTTGCTTCTTTTGTTCCAAAACTTCTTCTTCTTTTCATCTGGATTGTTCTCTATCAATCCAAGGTTTTCCTATGAGCATGGTAAACGGGGCGCTGTCTTCGAAAAACTTAATAATCTCAAAGTCTTCCTCTGTCAAAGTTCCATTGACAGTCATAGGTATCTGGGCGAGCCTTCCACATAGGTTTACTAGCTTTCCTCTGAATAAATTTGTCCCTCCTAGGGAAGGGATCATGGCAGGCTTTCCTATAGCTACCCAACTTATTTCTGGCATAATGTTCACCTGTGTTTCTTCATCAAGATTACAGTCAATGTCGAAGTCCCCTATTCTTGCTTCGACTTTCTCCTTTTCTTTGAAGATCTCGGATAGCCTAACATGTCGGTGATCATTCAAGGTGTCTTTCATTTGTAGCGATACCTTTTCTGATTCTTCCTGAGTTTCTACTAATTCTGGATTACCTTAGGGTTTTTTTCATTTAGATTCATTCTTTCAAGCTTAGCAATCATTCTAGGGAAATCCAACACTTCATGGTCCAAGGTTTTTCAATAGAGACAACTAGGTCTTCCACTAGGGCATTCCTTAGCAAGATGTCCTAGTCTTCTGCAACTGTAACATAGGGTTAACCCTCTCTTTCATTTAAATGTTCCCCAACTTCTTCTGTACTACGCACCAAGATCGTGGTAGATAGTCTGAAAAAAACTTTTTCTAGGATCCTGCATCCACTGGTTAGTCCAAAAGTTGTTTCTATGCATAGGTATAACATATCTTTCACTATACTTATCAAATCTATTCATATCAAACTTTCTTTCATTGATTAATGCCCTAGTTTGGAAGCTAGGAGAGCATCTATCAAGCATACATAGATCCATGCTTTAGAAACAAAAAATTTCACTTATCTTACCTATATAGAGCACAAAGATTTCAGATCTAAAAAAAAATTTCGACTATTCTTACCTTTATTAGAGCACAAAACTTATATATCTTACATCTTTTCTGTAGTTCTGACCTCTTTCTTTCAGAAATTTCCACTCTTACTTTTCTTAGAGCATAAAGTGTTCAGATCTCACTTCTTTTCTTCAGTATCAACCTCTTTCTTGTAGCTCTGACATCTTTCTTTCAGATCTGATCTTTCTTTCTCGGCACAAAGCTTCGTAGGTCAAGTAGAATACTGCGCACTAGGGCAATAGATCTATGCACAGAGCTTATTTTGCACAAATATTTTTCTTCTTTAGTTCCCAGAAATCACAGTTCCAGGTCCCAACAATAGAACCATTTGTTGGCACAGGGGAAGACCCAGGGTTCAACTCTCAATAGTGCACCAACAAAACCCTAACTATCGGCCCTTTCGGCAACACCTGCGAAGCAGATGAAGTCTCACCTGAGGTAGAGGCAGGGGTGGTTGCAGGACTCAGATGTCTGCAACCTTAGCTGGGACACCGATCTGTGATTATATCTTTTACAGGGCACTTAGCATAGATCAATCATCAATATTTAACCCTTATGGTACTTTGCAGATAGCACAGATCATCGTAGTGAATACTTAGACTAAAGGTGATTCAGTAATTAGCCTCAGAAATATAGATTAGATTCAACAGATCAAGCACTAAGAATCTTATATATCAGATCTAACATTCATTCATACATCATAAGGATAGAGCATAACTAGATCTATCTAATCACAACAAGTACTTAGCCAAGAAGGAGATAAACAGATTAGAGCAAAGCATAGTGCACAATACACACAGTTACCATGGTTCACCCCCACCCTGGGGCTATGTCCACAAAGTCTTCTTCTTTATATTATCTCGATCAAGCGGTTACAACACAGAGCTTCAGTGACCCTTACTTCACACATGACAAAACATCTGCACAGATCGCTAGATCCTTGTTCCTTGCACTTCAACATAAATCCTTCTACAATCTCTCACAGGGACTTACACTCAGCTCTACGAGTTTTACACAAAATGCATAAAGCCTTACAATACTTAATCACATAGATCCAACTCTTAGCACTTTATCCAACTTGCACTAAGAAATCACCAAGTTCACTAAGCAAAAACTTTTACTATTTCTTACATTTCCTATCTATTTATAGATTACAAAATAGGCCTAAGCGTGGGTAAACCCATGGGCTGAGATCCCTTTCCTGTTACATCAACCCAAAACCCTAAAAGGGGCCCAAAAATAGGTCTCACTTCCTTAATTTACGCTTCGTGTTGCGCTCCATCTTTGGAAAGCTGTTGTAGTCCCAAAAATGGTCAAATATGACCAAGTATTATTCAAAACTTGGTTAAGGGACAACATGCCCCCAACACTCACCTGTGACTCATCCCGAGTCACTCAAGTCTGATCAATTCTGCCTCAAATGCTTCGATCTTGGCTCGAGCTGCTTCGACCTGCTGCAGTGCGACAACCTCTTGCTCAATAAATTTTTGGATTACTGTGTCGTTTACTGGCCCCTCTATGCATTGTTCTGTGGTGATGACAACTTGTTCAAGCTTGGCTGCCTGGATCTCAACTTTAGCGAATAGGTGGCATTGCTTTCTCTTGGAGTGGCTGAAGTCGTTGGGAGACTTCCATCACTTTAATTTGCAGCATGTGTACCTTTTGTTAAGTGGTGCGTTGATCTAGAAATCGCTTCATTCTCTCGATTGGAGTCAAGGCCTTCAACTACGCTTGTAGCACATATGCATGCTACTTTGCTTCTTTGAGTTGTGCTTCTAATGTCTGCAATTCGGGGTTCTCCGTGAGGTTCTCATAAGTCTGGGCGGTTCTAACGCTCAACTGCTTACATTCCAAAGCCAAGGTTTTTAATCGGCCAACTGCGTTACGAGCAGTTGCTTCCCTCAAATCTCTTACTTCTTGTGGAGTCTCAGGCACGGTATGAAGTTCTAGATCTGTGATGCACTGTTGAAGTTACTGGATTACTTCTTCCAGTTGTGCCACCTGCTATGGGGCACATTCTTCCATCTTTACTTCTATGACCATCATAGAGCGAAGTGCTTTGTGAACTCTTTCCTGTACTTCAAGTTGCTCTGCTAGCAACTGGTCCTTGCTCTGCTGCAACTGTGCTTTTCCCTGCTCCCACTTCACTTGTAAGGCAAGCTATTCCTGTTCTTCCTTCCTTTGTTGTTCTCTATTTGTGATATGTTCTTGTGCCAAAGCCTGGGTGGCTTGCACTATGTCTTCTTGAGCTTGTCGAAGATGAGCTTCGACTTTCTCGGCGATTTTGTGTAACTGGGTGGGCTCATCAGCTGTTCCTAGTGTTTCTATTGTCAAGGGAATCATAGAAAATTCTCTGTTAGACTGGAGTGCCTACTGCACTTCTTGAATTTCACCCTTGATCCGTTTGAATACCTCCTCCTGATTTGCTTCTTTCTTTTCTGCAATCTCTAGCGAGGCATCAATCAACGCAGTCATCAAGAAATCAAAGTCATCATGTGTGATGGTAGTCTTAAACTTAGTCCAGGTGGCCTTATCTTTCTTCTGGGATGAGGGATTTGGTGGGGCAGTCTTCCTTTTCTTGGAGGGATCCTCCTCTTCTCTAGGCAGAGTAACCTCACCTTTGTTTTGCTCAACTTTTGTGCCACCTAGTTCTTCACCATCACTTCCCTTCGCAGGTGAGATCGAAGTAGTCTTCGTGGATGTGCTCTGAATATCTTGAACTTCCACATCCTTCTTAGTCTTGCGCGGTCCAGGTGTATCTGACATAGCTTCAGGGCTATCCACGTCGGACATCTCTGCGGGGTCTGCTGGAACAAGGAGGTCCATCGACCATTCCTTGGTAATCTACTCCAAATCTTCTTCTGTCAATTTATAGTATGACCGGAGTTGTTGTTTGTGCTCATCCGCGCACGCTGTGATATAGGTGAAGTGATGGTTTTCACTGAATTTCATCAAAGGTCTAAAACTATGAAGTGTGTTGGGTGTGATGCGCGGTGTAGACTGGATTGCATTCTTCAACTGATTGTAATAAGCGTGGAAGATGACATTGGACTGCCACTGCTTGTTCATGTCGCTGGAGTACCACAACATACAAAACTTTGCGGCTAGTGGTTCGAAAGGTTCGATCTCTAGAAAAGTGGCTCCCTCTAGCAGTTCCCACGCGATGAAAGCGATGAGTATGAGTAACCAACTAAAGTGGAACTCATACCCTTGGTCCTATGCTTGTCTACAGTCAAGCTCTAGTTGATTTATAAGGTACTTTACCCAGTTCACTTGTAGTCCCTCTGCGCACTTCCCTGCAAGGTCAACTACAAATCCGGTCACCTATGTGGGTTTGATTTTGCGGACTAACTTCCCTACGATCAGCTAGCAACCAAGGCACACTGTTGCATTCTCAATGGAGTCTACCTTGTAACCTCGCGTCCCCTTCTCTAGATCGCCATATGTGTCTTTTATTCATTGGGCAAGAGCACGATCTGCGGTCTTTCTAGGGTAAAACTCCTATGGGTCAGGGCCCTGCATGCTTAACCCTGTGATTCGATTGATCAGAATCAGATCCATAGTGATGTGGCGGTCCATCCATAGGTATCCTCCATGGTAGCAGGACAGTAGCAATCTGACGCATGCATTTACTTCCTGATGCCTCCCAAAATGTGGAATCTTCATTACATTGAGGAGGGTTGACTGCGTGAGGTTGTGGGTCTATTGCTAAGGGACAATCGTTGGGTTCCTCCCTTTTGTGATAGTTAAGGACTTGTGCGGGGCTAGCATATTGTAAACCTTGCGATCTCCAAGGTTAAAATCACTAATTTTCAGCGCTGTGAGCTTATCCTGGTCATCATGAACTGCGCACACCCCTTTTGGGAGGTACGCAGTGACCACAACATAGTCAAAGTCTCTAGGTACAGTGTCTCGATTCATTGTTCCGCTTAGTGGTGGGATATACTTAGGAAAGATACTTGGGATCATCTTCACAGTGGCGAAGTAATTTCTGAGCTTAGATCATCTCTCCGAAGGTAGTCGGGATGGTCTTGCGCGAGCAGTGGAGGGGGAAGCTGGAAATGCTCCCGAGGATGATGCCTGTACTCCTGTAGACATTCCTCGCTCTGAAATGACTCTCTCAGTCATTAAGTCAATTATAACTTCTTCAATGATTTTCTCAACACCGCTGAGCTCGTCCAATATACAAACTTGGGTCAGCTAGCTCAGGTGCGAAAGGATTTCAGAGACTACAGTGAATAGTATGGGAACAAGGCAATGATCTTTGGGTGAGTTAATCTCAAGTTTTGGGCTCAAATTCTCAAATAGAAAAAAGTATTCTTGGTGCGTGGCGCACTGGAATAAGTAGGAAAACTTAGTAATGGTCTTCTTGCAATGGATATGGGGCTTCATTAACTTCGGTCTATCCATTATGGTGTGTTTCAATGGTTGGATGATGAACCTTTATTTATTTTCTTCTCGTTCGGAGTGGAAGTCGAATGGATATACCGGTTCCAATGGCTATATTGCTTCGTCATGGCGAAGTACTCTAGGTCATTGTTCTGATATCTCGGTGAAGTTCCAATTCTACAATTTTTCTGTCTGCGAAGTATCCTCTAGAATTTCTTGTAACCTTACAATATTAGCCCTTTTCTTTCTTAACTTTCTAGCCTTCTTCCCCGTGAGCTTCGTCTCAATAATGCTTTTATCATTCCAATGCTTATCTTCTGTGGTCTTAGTTACTTTGCGCTATTGAAAGTCTTTCCCAGGGTTCCTTGATAATAGTTCTTCTGTATCAAAAATAGGTAACTCAATTTTCCATGGATCCTCAAGTGTTCTCTTAGCTTCAACATCGGAGTTGCTAGTATTAAATATCTGCGATCAGCTCTTCTGTTCTTCAATCAAGTGCGCGATTCTTCTGGTCATAAATTCTTGTAGCTCTTGCTTCTTTTGTTCCAAAACTTCTTCTTCTTCTTTTCGTCTGGCTTGTTCTCTATCAATCCAAGGTTTTCCTATGAGCATAGTAAATGGGGCACTATCTTCAACAAACTTAATAATATCAAAGTCTTCCTCTGTTGAAGTTCCATTGACTGTCATAGGTATTTGGGCGAGCCTTCCACATAGGTTTACTAGATTTCCTCTGAATAAACTTGTCCCTCCTAGGGAAGGGATCATGGAAGGCTTTCCTATAGCCGTCCAATTTCTTTCTGGCATAATGTTCACTTGTGTTTCTTCACCAAGAATGCAGTCAATGTCGAAGTCCCCTATTCTTGCTTCGACTTGCTCCTTTTCTTTGAAGATCTTGGATAGCCTAGAATGTCGGTGATCATTCAAGGTGTATTTCATCTGTAGCAATACCTTTTCTGATTCTTTCTGAGTTTCTACTATTTTCGGATTTACCTTAGGGTTTTTTTCATTCAGATTCATTCTTTCAAGCTTAACAATCATTCTAGGGAAATCCAACACTTCATGGTCCAAGGCTTTACAACAGAGACAACTAGGTCTTCCACTAGGGCATTCCTTAGAAAGATGTCCCAGTCTTCTGCAACTATAACAGAGGATTAACCCTCTCTTTTGTTTAAATGTTCCCCAACTTCTTCTGTACTGCGCACCAGGATCGTGGTAGCTAGCCTGGAAAAAACTCTTTCTAGGATCCTGCATCCACTGGTTAGTCCAAAAATTCTTTCTATGCATAGGTATAACATATCTTTCACTATACTGATCAAATCTATTCATATCAAACTTTCTTTCATTGATTAATGCCCTAGTTTGGAAGCTAGGAGAGCATCTATCAAGCATACCTAGATCCATGCTTTAGAAAAAAAAAAATTCACTTATCTTACCTATATAGAGCACAAAGCTTTCAGATCTAAAAAAAAATTTCGACTATTCTTACCTTTAATAGAGAACATAACTTATAGATCTTACCTCTTTTCTACAGATCTGACCTCTTTCTTTCATAAATTTCCACTCTTACTTTTCTTAGAGAATAAAGTGTTCATATCTCACTTCTTTTCTTCAGTATCAACCTATTTCTTGCAGGTCTGACCTCTTTCTTTCATATCTGATCTTTCTTTCTCAGCACAAAGCTTTGTAGGTCAAGTAGAATACTGCACACTAGGGCAACAAATCTACACACAGATCTTATTTCGCACAAATCTTTTTCTTCTTTAGTTCCCAGCAATCACAGTTCCAAGTCCCGGCAACAGAACCATTTGTTGGCACAGGGGAAGACCCAGGGTTCAATGCTCAAGAGCACACCGAAAAAACCCTAACTACCGTCCCTTTCGGCAACACCTGCGAAGAAGATCAAGTCTCACCTGAGGTAGAGGCAGGGGTGGTTGCAGGACTCATATTTCTGCAACCTTAGCTGGGACACCGATTTGTGATTATATATTTTACAGGGCACTTAGCATAGATCAATCATCAATATTTAACCCTTATGGTACTACATGTGAATTGAAGCAAAAACTACATGTCGGCCCTAATGACAATGTGAATTGAAGCAAAAACTACATGTTGGCCCTAATGTTAAAAGGAAGTGACATAAAGGGTATAAATACATCTCATTATACATTCATTTTTAAAAAACACACAATTTTATTAATGAACAAGGAGATATAAGTTGAATTTCTGAGGAAATCTGAAGTAAAGAAGGCCAAATTTCAAGGGAGGATGAAGTCTTTTGGTGGTGTGTTCTAAGGTATGTTATTTATAGGTCATCCTACCATTTTCACTATAACTTTGTTTCTGGAATGATTCAAATGGTAAAATTTGGAGGCTATTGAGAACACATATCTAGTTAACTGTGGTAAACATTTAAGCTCTTTATTCACTATAATTTTGGAGATACACTCTGTGGAAGATAGGGTTTTTGACTAGTCCTAAAGCTAGTTATAAACATGTGTTCTCGATAAAACAGTCATAACGTCTTCATAGAGAATCCACATAAAGTGAGACCAATTGCATTGGAAATAGTACGGGTTGTAGTTTCATGTGTGTAAATTTTAGAATCTGATGTTAAATATTGAGCACAGGGTATTCTGTACAAGTTCGCTCTCCTGAATAAACCAAAATTGAACAAGGTCTACCATTTTATCTATAACTTCTTTTTTGGGAGGATTCAAGGAGTGAAACTTGGAGGAGTTTCATATAATACATTGAGTAATATTATCTACATGATCAGAGTATTCCAAGAAGTGAAGAATTGAAAATGTTGAAGAAGTCTCAGGAAGCATTATCAGTTTCTATGTGATGGTTGGTTGATGGTGATAATTTAATGTAAAGTTTTATTATCTCTCATATATTCTTGGGTGGAAGTAAGGGGAAAGGATGGAGAGGTAAACCCTTTCTTGATATTGGAGGATTGTATCTTCCTTTTGGAGGTTTATCCCTCCCTTTATATTTGGAAGCTGTAGCTACCTTTCGAAGTCATTACTTCCCTTGAACAATAACTATTGATTATTTCTTATATATTGTGCATGGTGTATTGTGGTGTATTGGTGTAACTCTTCTACTATTATTCATTGCTCATTGGATATAATTGAAGATGTAATATAGTTGAAGCATAAGTTGAAAAAGTTTTTAAATTGTTGATACTGAGGTAATTCTCCTCTCAAATGCTTTAACTGTGGTAGAATAGGACATATTGCTGAAAAATGCTACTATAAAAAGAGAAGTCTCAACAATAAAAAGAGATTTTACTCCAAGGATGATGACATCTCCTCAGATGAGAGTGATGAAGAAGATAATTATGGTGGATAAGTTCTCTTCATAACCCAAGAAACCTAGGATGATGATCAAAAGAGTTCTAAAGAAGAAGAAATCATTTCTGAAGAAGATTCAGATGAAGAAACCAACCTTGATTCCATTTGGGGATACAAAGACAATGCAAAGAGTGAATAAGAAGATGAGAGTCTTGAAAAGTTGAAGCATGTTGAAACTAAAAATAGCAAGCTTAGAAATACAAACATAATACTAAAAGGTGAATTGAGTAGTTGTGAAGAAGAGAATTACAATCTTGAAAAGACCATTGATAGCTTGAAGGGACAATTAGAATATTATGAGAAATTGAAAGAAAAATTAGATCACACAAAATGAGAGATACTATTGACAATAGAAAAGTTGAAAAGTTCGAAAAAATCACTGAAAAATTAGATGAGATCCTTAGCAGTCAAAGATCTCCAAATGACAAGACAGGACTAGGATACAATGAAAGTTTGAAGACAACAAAACAAGAGAAGGAATATGAAAATGATGAAACCAACACTCCAAAACAAGTTGAACAACAAGATAGAAGACTAGAATTCAAAACGAATGAGACATCAAGAAGATCCTCTCCCATAAGGTATGAAATAAATCATTATGAAGGAAACTACAGAAGAATATATCGTGAACCCAAATGGACCACACCACAAAGAAGATCACTTACTCCCAGGTATCAAAATTTCTTTCTTGGACATTTTTATATTTGTGGAAATTTTGGACACAAGGCAATCAATTGTAGAATCAATGAAAGGAATAACTATGCAAGCTACCTGAATGGTGCAAATAGTAGATATGGAAATGTTCATAGACCTGTCAACATAAATTATAATCCATTTGATCCATTAATGGATCAAAATATTGTATGATACAAGTGAAATAATCTTGGTCACAAAGCACGAGATTGCAGAGAGACGAAGGAAGATAATCCTATGCCAAATGTCCCTATACCAACTACAACATGGAAAATGAAAGAAATTCCACACAATGAAAACTGTAGAATAACATTAGTCTCTAAATAATGCAAAGAAGAAGATGAATGGTTCATAGACAATGGGTTCTCATCTCATATGACCAGAGATCAAATTTTTTTTGTCATCTTGAAGAAAAAGTCTGGAAATGTTGCATTTGGAGATGACTCATCTACCAAAATACTTGGAAAAGGAACTGTAAAGATTAGAAGTGAAAATGTAAAAGCAAGAAAAGTCCTATTGGTTGAAGATTTGAAGCATAATATCTTCAGTGTCATCAAAATATGTGATCAAGGATACACTCTTATGTTTGACTCCCGAAAATGTAAAATCAGAGAAAAGAACTCAGGAAGATTGGTTGCAACTGCAATAAGAAGACCGAACAACATATACATCCTAGACATGAATAAGAGAGAGAAGACAAAAGCCACACAAAATGATTCTAAGGAAGAAAAATCCCAAAGACCAAAAATAAGGATGACGTATTATTGAGTGCCACATGTTCAGGGTGAGAATTCCTAAAGAAGAAGGTTACCTTATGCCATTGAACTCAGGGGGAGCAGTCCCACCCTTTGCAATTGATGTCAAAGGGAGAGAGAAATTGGGATCATGATGATAGGGGGAGCATGAGTGTTTCCATCAATGACAAAGGGGGAGATTGTAGGAAGATTGGTTGTTGTCATTGATGTCAACCCTATCTATTGGCTATTGGACCCCATGGTTGATCGAAGCATATAGACATGAAGGAAATTACACATGCATATACAATACCCATGGATGGATATTATAATTCATTTATCTTTCAGTGGTATGTGGCACGCCACATGGATCCTCACGATTGAGGAGAAATGAATTTTTGAAGATGACAATGTGAATTGAAGTAGAAACTACATGTCGGCCCTAATGTTAAAAGGAAGTGACATAAAGGGTATAAATACATCTCGTTATACAATCATTTTTAAAACACACATAAGTTTATTAATGAACAAGGAGATATAAGTCGAATTTTTGAGGAAATATGAATTAAAGAAGTCCGAATTTCAAAGGAGGATGAAATCTTTTGGTGATGTGTTCTAAGGTATGTGATTTACAGGTCATCCTACCATTTTTGCTATAACTTTGTTTCTAGAACGTTTTAGATGGTGAAATTTGAAGGATATTTAGAAGACATATCTAGGTACTTTTGGTAAAAATTTAAGCTCTTTATTCACTATAATTTTGGAGATACACTCTGTGGAAGATAGGGTTTTTGACTAGTCCTGAAGCTAGTCATAAACAGGTGTTTCAAGTAAAACAATCATAACGTCTTCATAGAGAATCCAACTGAAGTGAGACCAATTGAATTTGAAACAGTACGAGATGTAGTTTCCCATGTATGAATTTTATAATCTAATGTTAAATATTGAGCACGGGGCATTATGTACAAGTTCAATCTCCTGAATAAACCAGAATTGAATAAGGTCTACCATTTTCTCTATAACTCCTTTTCTGGGAGGATTCAAGGAGTGAAACTTGGAGGAGTTTCAGAGAATACATTGCATAATATTATCTATAGGATCAAAGTATTCCAAGAAGTGAATAATTGCAGAAGTTGAAGAATTCATAGGAAGCATTATCAGGTTCTATGTGATGGTTGGTTGATGGTGATAATTTAATGTAAAGTTTTATTATCTCTCATATATTCTTGGGTGGAAGGAAGGGGAAAGGATGGAGAGATCATTTCTGAAGAAGATTCATATGAAGAAACCAACCTTGATTCCTTTTGGGGATACAAAGACAATGCAAAGAGTGAACAAGAAGATGAGAATATTGAAAAGTTGAAGCATTTTGAAATTGAAAATAACAAGCTTAGAAACAGAAACATAATACTAAAATGTGGATTGAGTAGTTGTGAAGAAGAGAATTACATGCTTGAAAATACCATTGATAGATTGAAGGAACAATTATAAGATTATGAGAAATTGAAAGAAGGATTGGATCACACAAAAGGGGAGCTACTATTGACAATATAAAGTTGAAGAAGTTCGAAAACATCACTGAAAAATTAGATGAGATCCTTCGCAGTCAAAGATCTCCAAACAACAAGATATGACTAGGATACAATGACAATTTGAAGACAAGAAAACAAGAGAAGGAAGATGAAAACGATGAAACCAACACTCCAGAACAAGTTGAACAACAAGATGGAAGAATATAATTCAGAAGGAATGAGACATCAAGAACATCCTCTCCCATTAGGTATGAAAGAAATCATTATGAAGGAAAATACAAAAGAATTGATCGTGAACCCAGATGGACCACACCACAAAGAATATCACTTACTCTCAGGTATCAATTTTTTTTCTTGGACATTGTTATACTTGTGGAAATTTTGGACACAAGGAAATCAATTGTAGAATCAATGAAAGGAATAGCTACGCAAGATACATGAATGGTGCAAATAGTAGATATGGAAATGTTCATAGACCTATCAACATAAATTATAATCCATTTGACCCATTAATGGATCAAAATATTGCATGCTACAAGTGAAATAATCTTGGTCACAAAGCACGAAATTGCAGACAGATGAATGAATATAATCCTATGCCAAATGTCCCTATACCAACTACAACATGGAAAAGGAAAGAAATCCCACACAATGAAAATTGTCGAATATAATTGGTCACTAAAGAATGCAAAGAAGAATATGAATGGTTCATAGACAGTGGGTTCTCATCTCATATGACCGGAGATCAAAACAAATTTTTCATATTGAAGAAAAAGGGTGGAAATGTTGCATTTGGAGATGACTCATCTACCAAAATACTTGGAAAAGGAACCATAAATATTGGAAGTGAAAATGTAAAAGAAAGAAAAGTCCTATTGGTTGAAGATATGAAGCATAATCTCCTTAGTGTTAGAAAAATATGTGATCAATGATGCACTCTTATGTTTGAATCCCGAAAATGTAAAATCAGAGAAATGAACTCAGGAAGATTGGTTGCAACTACAAAAAGAAGACCCAACAACATATACATCCTAGACATGAAGAAGAGAGAGAAGACAGAAGCCACACAAAAGGATTCAAAGAAAGAAAAAGTCCCAAAGACCAAAAATAAGGATGAAGTATTATTGAGTGCCACATGTTCAGGGGGAGCAGCCCCAAAGAAGAAGGTCACCTTTTTCCATTGAACTCAGGGGGAGCAGCCCCAAAGAAGAAGGTCACCTTTTTCCATTGAACTCAGGGGGAGCAGCCCCACCCTTTGAAATTGATGTCAAATGGGGAGAGAATTGGGATCATGATGACTGGGGAAGAATGAGTGTTTCCATCAATGAAAAAGGGGGAGATTGTTGGAAAATTGATTGTTGTCATTGATGTCAACCCTAGCCATTGGCTCTTGGACCCCATGGTTGATCGAAGTAGATAGACATGAATGGAATTACATATGTAGATACAAAACCCATGTATGGATAGTATAATTTATGCCGCTTCCGTTGGTATGTGGCACGTCACATGGATCCTCACAATTGAGGAGAAATGAATTTTTGAAGATGACAATGTGAATTGAAGCATAAACTACATGTTGGCCCTAGTGTTAAAAGGGAAGTGACGTAAAGGGTATAAATACATCTCATTATACATTCATTTTTAAAAAACACACAAGTTTATTAATGAATAAGGAGATATAAGTCGAATTTATGAGGAAATATGAGGTAAAGAAGGCTGAATTTCAAGGGAGGATGAAGTCTTTTGGTGATGTGCTCTAAGGCATGTTATTGATAGGTCATCCTACCATTTTCACTATAACTTTGTTTCTAGAACGATTCATATGGTGAAATTTGGAGGCTATTGAGAAGACATATAGGTACCCATGGTAAATATTTCAGCTCTTTGTTCACTATAATTTTGGAGATACACTCTGTGGAAGATAGGGTTTTTGACTAGTCCTGAAGCTAGTCATAAACAAGTGTTCCGGGTAAAACAATCATAACGTCTTCATAGAGAATCCAAATGAAGTGAGACCAATTGCATTGGAAAGCGTACGAGCAATAGTTTCATGTGTATTAATTTAATAATTGTATGTTAAATATGGAGCATGGGGAATTTTGTACAATTTTTCTCTCCTGAATAAACCAGGATTGAATAAGGTCTACCATTTTCTCTATAAATCCTTTTCCGGGAGGATTCAAGGAGTGAAACTTGGAGGAGTTTCAGAGAATACATTGAGTAATATTATCTATAGGATCAGAGTATTCCAAGAAGTGAATAATTTTAGAAGTTGAAGAAGTCTCAGGAAACATTATCAGGTTCTATGTGATGGTTGGTTGATGGTGATAATTTAATTTAAAGTTTTATTATCTCTCATATACTCTTGGGTGGAAGGAAGGGGAAAGGATGGAGAGGTCAACCCTCTCTTTATATTGGAGGATTGTATATTCCTTTTGGATGTTTATCCCTCCCTCTATATTTGGAAGCTGTAGCTACCTTTCGAAGTCATTACTTCCCTTGAACAATAACTATTGATTATTTCTCAAATATTGTGCATGGTGTATTGTGGTGTATTGGTGTAAATCTTCTACTATTGTTCATTTATCATTGGATATAATTGAATATATAATCTGGTTGAAGTATAAGTTGATTTGTTTTTTAAATTGTTGATACTGAGGTAAGTCTCCTCTCAAATGCTTTAACTGTGGTAGAATCTGACATATTGCTGAAAAATGCTAGTATAAAAAGAAAAGTCTCAACAATAAAAAGATCTTCCACTCCAAGGATGATGAAATCTCCTCAGATGAGAGTGATGAAGAAGATAATGATGGAGGAGAAGTTCTCTTCATAACCCAAGAAACCCAAGATGATGATCACAAGAGTTCTAAAGAAGAAGAAATCATTTCTGAAGAAGATTCAGATGAAGAAACCAACGTTGATTCCTTTTGGGGATACAAATACAATGCAGAGAGTGAACAAGGATATGAGAATCTTGAAAAGTTGAAGCATGTTGAAACTGAAAATAGCAAGCTTAGAAACAAAAACACAATACTAAAAGGTAAATTTAGTAGTTGTGAAGAAGAGAATTACAATCTTGAAAATACCAATGATAGCTTGAAGGAACAATTAGAAGATTATGAGAAATTGAAAGCAGAATTGGATCACACAAAAGGGGAGCTACTATTGACAACAGAAAAGTTGAAGAAGATCGAAAAAATCACTAAAAACTTAGATGAGATCCTTAGCAGTCAAATATCTCCAAATGACAAGACAGGATCGGGATACAATGACGGGTTGAAGACAACAAAACAAGAGAAGGAAGATGGAAATGATGAAACCAACACTCCAAAACAAGTTGAACAACAAGATAGAAGACTAGAATTAAGAAGGAATGAGACATCAAGAAGATCCTCTCCCATTAGGTATGAAAGTAATCATTTTGAAGGAAACTACAGAATAATAGATCGTGAACCCAAATGGACCACACCACAAAGAAGATCACTTACTCCCAGGTATCAAAATTTCTTTCTTGGACATTGTTATACTTGTGGAAATTTTGGACACAAGGAAATCAATTGTAGAATCAATGAAAGGAATAACTACGCAAGCTACATGAATGATGCAAATAATAGATATTAAAATGTTCGTAGACTTGTCAACATAAATTATAATCCACTTGACCCATTAATGGATCAAAATATTGTATGCTACAAGTGCAATAATCTTGGTCACAAACCACGAGATTACAGAGAGATGAAGGAAGATAATCCTATGCCAAATGTCCCTATACCAACTACAAAATGGAAAAGGAAAGAAATTACACACAATGAAAATTGTCGAATAGCATTGGTCGGTAAAGAATGCAAAGAAGAAGATGAATGGTTCATAGACAATGGGTGCTCATCTCATATGACCGGAGATCAAAAAAAAATTGTCAGCTTGAAGAAAAAGGGTGGAAATGTTGCATTTGGAGATGAATCATCTACCAAAATACTTGGAAAAAGAACTGTAAATATTGGAAGTGAAAATGTAAAAGTAGGAAAAGTCCTATTGGTTGAAGATCTGAAGCATAATCTCCTCAGTGTCAACAAAATATGTGATCAAGGATACATTCTTATGTTTGACTTCTGAAAATGTAAAATCATAGAAAAGAACTCAGGAAGATTGGTTGCAACTTAAAAAAAAAGACTGAACAACATATACATCCTAGAAATGAAGAAGAGAGAGAAGACAAAATCCACACAAAAGGATTCCAAGGAAGAAAAAGTCCCAAAGACCAAAAATAAGAATGAAGTATTATTGAGTGCCACATATTCAGGGAAGCAACACCAAAGAAGAAGGTCACCTTATGCCATTGAACTCAGAGGGAGAAACTCAACCCTTTTCCATTGATGTCAAAAGGGGAGATAAATTGAGATAATGATGATGTTGATTAAGGTTAGTTTTCATTGATGTCAACCCTCGAATAAAGTCCGGTAGCAAATTCCGGTAGCACAAAGGTTTGGGTAATGGACCCAAGGTTGTTTCATGTATAATGGTACATATTTTAATATATTTGAAGGTAATAATATTCTATATGGATAGTACATGTCATTCCATTTTCGGTGGTATGTGGAACATCACATAACTTCTCACTGTTAGAGAGTTATGGCCATGAGAAGTTGGAGAACCGAGGTTTGGGTAATGGACCCAAGTTTGTTTGATGGATAATGGTATGATTTTTGATATATTTTTAGGTAAGGATATTATATATGGATATTACATGTCATTCCATTTATGTTGGTATGTGGAACGTCACATAATGCCTCACGGTTTGAGAGTTATGGCCTTACGAAGTTGGAGGACCCTCATATGTCATCTAGAAGCCCCAAAAGGTCAAAGTAGTCAAAGTGATTTAAAAGATTTTAGAAGGTAAATAATAAAGTGAATTGATGAGTATACTATAATCCAAATTGAATACAAAATAAATTATTTAAATAATAAATTTAATGGAGAAATTAGAAGTGGGTTAACCCTAAAATAAGGAAAGTGGGCAAAGTGACCTAGAAGATGCTTCTAAGGAAGCTACTTGGAGAGTATAAATAAGAGGCAAGGCTCTCTAATTTTATATCACACTTGAGAATATTTAATATCTATAGGTGAATGAGGTAACCAAAGGATATATAAGCCGAATTTCAAAGGGAAGGTGAAGAAAAGAAGGTCAGAATTCAAGGGAGGATAAATTCTTTTGATGATGCTTTCTAAAGTATGTTATTTACAGGTCATCTCACCATTTTCACAATAATGTTTTTTCTAGAATGATTTAGATCGTCAAATTGATAGGCCATTGAGGAAAAATATCCAATTATCTATGGTAAACATTTCAGTTTGTGAGTCGTTGTATTTTTGGAGTTACACTTCATCGAAAATAGGGTTTGTGGCTAGTCCTGAAACTAGTCTGAAATAGGTGTTTCGGGTAAAAACGTCATAACTTATTCATAACAAATCTAAATTTAGTAATATGAAATGTGTTGGTTAGATTACATTATTTAATATCCTGTGTAACATTTTCATATCAATTCAACAAATATTCCATGTGGAGCATGCTCTACAAGGTCGCTCTCTAGAATAAGCCAAAATTCAACAAGGTATGCCATTGTTTCTATAACTCCTTTTCTGAGAGGTTCCAAGTAGTGACACCTGGAGGAATTTCATAAAATAAACTAAAGAACATTGTGTACTATTTTAAGATCTTTATTCATTACAGGTACATAGTCATGATTATTTCAATTTAGGGTTGTGGACTAATCCCAAACTAGTCTTGTGAGACTAAAGAAAAGTTTGATGAAAATGCTAGTCTCTTGTTGCGAAAGTTAAGGAAGGTTTGCATGTATGTGATCATATACACCAGGTCTATTATAGAGTTACAAATTATATTTTTATGATGAAATTTATGAGCACTTTTGGTTAAGGTACATGTTGGTTACATGGTTGAGACAAGTAGTTGATGAGTTGGCACATACATGATGTGTATATTTGATGATGTTGGTACATATTGATGAGTCATAGTTGATGAGTAGTTGACACATGATTGGTACATACTTGGTACATGGTTGGATGCACTTGTTTATGGTACAGGTTGATTACAGGTTGTTTGGTACAAGTTAGGGCATGGTTGATGCACTTTTTTATGGTACATGTTGATTACAGGTTGAGGTACATTTTGATGCATGGTTTAGGTTTATTGGTACAGGTTTACAACAATATATCTCACAGTGATAGTGAGACAGTGGTTCAATCATTCTACTTCTACTTCAGGGTGGTTGGACGTGGAAAGGATATGTGGTTGTAGCCACCTTCCGGTTGTATACAAAGAATGTAGGGGGTTGAAGCCTCCTTCTGGTTGTAGCCAGAGAATAGGGGAGTTGGAGCTTCCCTCAGGTTGTAGCCTAAGAAACAAGGGGGTTGGAGCCTCCTTCCAATTGCAGCTAGAAAACAAAGGAAGTTGGTGCTTCCTATTGTAACCTAGGTCCACATCACCTTCCTCTCCTCTCTTTTCCATATGCCTTCATCAAATTTTTCCTTTTTCTGGTTGGTTTAGTCGTTTTCCCATTACTGAGTTACTTGGTTCTTGTTTTCTTCTTTCCTGTTTGAGTCTTTGCGCATTTCATTTTCTGTCTTTATTGAACGATGAAACATACATCGTGTTTGGTTCAAATTATTTGTCATCACATTTTCTGTGGATTGAGATGACCACATGTTTCCCAAGAATTTTTGTATGTACAGGGAATGCCCATGCACACAACACAACAATCCAAAACAACAAAGTTCGGGCTCAGAATGTGGGAATGAACAGGGAAATTTTCAACGGTAAAGATCCACCAAGCAAATCATATCAATGACTGTAGTTCATTGCGGGAACGTAAAATTTTGTGGATTTTAACACCAAGAGTCGTCAAAAGACTCAAAGAGCATTTGGGCCATTCATATGCCATGACACGCGGTGACAGATCATCTACTTCAACGATTTTTTCTTTGGAAGTTTTCCAAGCACAAACATTCGAAACTCCCGAAGAGCCAAAGACCCAAAGTCCTGAAGTGAATTAGGACCATCCATCAATGGAGACACGTGGAATCAGATCATCCACTTCGAGAGTTTTCCTTCGGGAGATTTTCAGGTTTCACATTCGAAAGTCCTGAAGAACCAAATACCCGAAGTAAATATAGACCATCCATCAGATGGGACACGTGGCGATAGATCAGTTACATTAGAGATTTTCCTTCGGGAGTTTTCCAATCACTAACATTTGAAACTCCCAAATCACGAAACCCGAAGTGCCGAAGCATGTGGCAACCATCAGTTGAGACACGTGGCACACTCATGAGGCAGGACACGTGGCATCCATCTCAGGTCATTTGATTGTGTCAATCTCCCATTTCCACGCAACACATGTCACCTTTCTCTCCAAGACACCTCACCATCTGTGACATCATACGACATCAGGTCGCCACGTCACTTCGACGATTTTCCTCTAGGAGATCTTCACGCTTAATATTTGAAACTCCTGAAGCCCATATCTCCGAAGAGAATCTGGGTCTTTCATCCATCAAGAAAGCAACAACAGATCATTCACTTCGGTATTTTCCTCCCTAAGATGTTTCATGTTTCACATTCGAAATGCCGAAAGCCTGAATTGAATCTGGACCATTGATCCCAGGTCAATGAGAAGCGTCGATCCTTGCAAGTGAATGTCACTCAGATCTCGCATCATAATCAGATCGACGACTATAGTTCATTACAGTGATGAAAACTGCTTGGACGTTAGTTTTCCAGAGCGGTCCCACAATTTAAACCATGGTATTTTTGGAAGGGTACATGGTAGCTTCTGATGAATTGCGGGCCCAAAGGCGGTCTAGATCCAAATCACCCTCAACATATCCCACAAGCATGTGATTGAATGACGTCAGATCACTGCATCACCTCACATGTCATCTCCCCTCATCCCAATCACTACCTTTTCTCTTCTCACCACTCGACACTTGTCCTTTGTTAAACCCCACACGGATCTCCATCGACAGTGGCCCACCTCTCCAGATCAACGGTCCTTATCGCAACTCGGACCCCCCTGACCATTCTACTTTTAATGGTAGGGGGGTCCGAGTAAGTGTTTTTTCCATCGCGAGCCCTACCTAATGTGGTGGATCCTCAAGAACTCGGACCCCCCCCTCTCTAATCTTCTTACTGCCTACATCCCCCTACGATTTCTGTTGGAAGATTGGTTGTTGTCATTGATGTCAACCCTAGTCATGGGTTTTGGACTGCAAGATTGATAAAGGTATTTAGACATGAAGGACAATGCACATGCATATACAACACCCATGAATGGATAGTATACATCATGTTGTTTC
>ML798402.1:473023-491358 GCA_009831015.1 Picea engelmannii
ACCCTTAGTGTTACCTATAGTTTTACATGCACTCCCAACCAAAGATTACATGAAATATCTACCAAGATATAATGGGGAAGGTGAAATAACTGCTGGAGAACATCTGGTAGCCTTTTATAGTTTTGTAGACAACATTAACATTGATTATTCAGATGTGTGGATGAGGTTGTTTGTACAGAGTCTAGATGGGGAGGTAAGACAATGGTTTAGGGGTCTTCCTATAGCCTCCATTGTAGATATTGACACGTTAGATGAATATTTTATAAAGCAATGGGGAGATAGGAGAGATTATCTCTATTACATCATTGAATTTGGGGCTCTAAAGAGAAATAATGGTGAATCTATTTCAGACTGCACTAAGAGATTCAGTAAAATGTATGGTAGAATCCCAGATGAAATCAAACCAACTAAAGCCTCTGCCAAGATCACTTATGCTAATGCATTTGATGCAGAATTCTCCCTCCTCCTGAGAGAGAGAAGATCAACTACACTGTTATCCATGTAGGAAGAAACCATTGAAGTTGAATCTAATATTTTGGCATCAGACATATTAAAGACTAGATTTGATAAAGAGAAGAAAAAACAGAGAGAGGACGCCCCTACCTCCTCTAACCCAGCTACATCCGATCCCCAACTTGAAGAGATGACTAAGACTTTGATGGATCTGACTTCTAATATAGCTAAGCTAAAATGGGAATCCAAACAACCAAACAAACCTTTTTAAGGGGCTGGTAATAGAAATCAGAACCAATTCAGAAGGCCTAATGATGTTCCTCAAGTAATGCAGAGGGAAAGGAGAAATAATCATGATCTAAGGGTGGTGCCCCCTTTCCAAAACAATCAGATTGAGGAGATGGATACAAACAATGATGTTGTGGATGATACCATTGTGCTTTTCAATGAGACAGATTATTATACAGTCACTTAACACAACAAGAGTATGAGGTATCACAATTATCAAATCAATTTGATGATCAGATAGGGAAAGAGGGATTTATTCAAGGTCAACCCAAGAAGAAATGTGATTTGAGGACAAGGAGTGGAGCTTCCAAGGCCACCACCTCTGATCAAGGAAAACCGGCAGAAGCCCCTCCCAAGCCAAATCCGAATAAAGGTATGCCATCTAAAACTCATTCATCTTCGCTATAAAGACCTCTTTCAACTTGGAACTTGAGATGAGAAAAATCAATATTCCTGTCCCTTTGATAGAGTTGTTAAAAATGAACCTTTCAATAAATCCATCATGAAAGTTCTGCAACCAACTCCTTCTAGTGTATTTTCTGATTTCATTAGTCTATAGGATGAAAACCCAACCATTACTACGGGTCCACACATCGAGGATGGATCTGATGCTTCTCCTCCTTTCTATATATCTCTGAATGTCCATGATAAGATCCTGCACAACTGTCTTATGGATTCAGGAGCCTCTCACAATGTCATGCCCAAATTTGTTATGGAAGAACTAGGTTCGGATATTACCAAGCCTTACCAAGACCTGTACTCCTTTGATTCTAAGAAATTAAAATGCCTGGGATTGATAAAGGATATGGTGGTTTCTCTAGCAAAATTACCCATGAAGAGTGTAGTGATGGACATTGTGGTGGCCGACATTCCCCCAAAGTTTGGCATGCTATTATCCAGAACTTGGGCTAAGAAGGTTGGAGGATCATTGCAAATGGACCTCACATGCACCACCATTCCTGTGTTTGGTGGTGAGCACAAGAGGTTATATAGAGAGGTAAGGTTAGCCTACATAGTCAATGATCATCAAAACCCAAGAAATCACCCCATTTATGCTGTTAAGGATGATATAGGTTCGTCTGTTTTTCATTTAAACAGTGACAAACCTAAAATATTAGTAAGCCAACGCAGAGATCAGCCCATGAATGGTCAACAAAACAAGGTGTGGAAGATGTATTTTGATGGATATTCATCAAAAGAAGGATCCAACGCAGGTATTATCATCATTTCCCCTTCATAAGAAGTAATAACCCTCTCTTATAAGCTAGAGTTTGAGACTACTAGTAATATAGCTGAATATGAAGCTCTGGTATTGGGATTGAGGGCTGCCAAAGGCATGGCCATTGATTGTTTAGCAGTTTTTGGTGATTCCAAGTTATTCATCAATCAAGTAAGGAATATCTATAAAACTAAGCAACATAGGCGCAAGCAATACAAAAACGAGGTATGGGACTTGATCGATAATTTATTTCTAGCATTTAACCTCTCTTTAATTCCCAGAGAACAGAATCAGAAAGATGATTCTCTGGCCTTAGTTTCCATCACGTTCATGCCTCCCATTGGCCCAAATATTAAATATCAGGTGGAAATCAGACATAGAACAACCATACCAGACAACATAAAGAACTACAAAGTCTTTAGTGATGATTTAGAGTTGCAAATATTTGTTCACACCGTTGATGAATTCTCCAATATCTCAATTGATCAAGAAAGTCAAGAAGATGAAAATGAGAAATTAGAGGATCAACAATCTTCTCATCTGTTGAAGACAGTGGCTGGTCATGATATTGTGGAGCTGAAAACCAATCATATTCCAAAAGGACTAGTGCCTTTGGAAAGATTGTTCGACAATAATGATGTTTACAAAGGAACTTCCATGGAGAATAAAGAAGAGGAGGTGTCAAAGTGAAATATTGGGAGCACTGAGAATCACAAGATCATCAAGCTGTCCAAAGCATTGGTTGCAGAACAAAAAGATAGGTATGCCAATCTCATTAAAAAGTTTTCTGATAGTTTTGCATGGTCCTATGAAGATTTGAAGACATTTGATACTGACATCATCCAACACAAGATCCCTCTAAAAGTTGGCTCCAAGCCATTCAGAAAAAAAATTTGACAATTTAATCCCATGTTAATGTCCATAATTGAGAAAGAGCTAAAAAGAATGTTGGATGCCAAGATTATTGTACCATTGAGGTATTCAAAATGGGTGGCCAACTTAGTACCTGTGAGGAAGAAGAGTGGGGAGATACAATTGTGTGTTGATTTCAGAAATCTAAACAAGTGTTCTTTGAAGGACAATTACCCCTTCCCCAAGATGGACCATATTCTACAGAGGGTGGTAGGTGCACATAGAATTTCCTTGTTGGATGGATACTTTGGTTATAACCAGATAGTCGTTTGTGAGGATGATAAAGAAAAGAAAACATTCACCACCCCATGGGGAACATTCATGTATGAAAAGATGCCCTTTGGGCTCATAAACGCAGGGGCCACTTTTCAGAGGGCCATGGACATTTCTTTCGTGGGGGAAAAAGACAAATTTATGGTCATATACGTAGATGACATTATCATTTTCTCCAAGTCTGATGAGGAACATTTGCAGCGTTCAGAGTAGGTTTTCAAGAAATGAAGGAGGTATGGGATATCTCTCAATCCTAGGAAGTCTCACTTTTCCATGCCAAAAGGGAAGCTCCTAGGCCACATCATATCGGTGGGAGGCATAAAAATTGATCCAAAGAGGGTTTGTGTCATTCAACAAATTGAGATTCCCAGAAATAAAAAGGTTGTCCAGTCTTTTATTGGTAAGATAAACTTCCTCAGATGATTTGTGCTGAATTTTGCTAAACTTATGAAGCCTATTACTAACATGTTGAAGAAAGATGCTGTGATAAAATGGTCCTTAGAGGAGAAATCATATTTCCAAACAATCAAGAAATCTTTAGTTGAATCACCTGTGTTGGCCAACCCTGAATATACCAAAGACTTCTTCATTTTCTCCTTTGCCTCAGAGGAAACAATTGTTGCTATACTGCTGTAGAAAAATGAGGAAGGGCATGAGCAACCAATAGCCTTTTTCAGCATATCTCTCCGAGATGCTGAGCTCAAGTATGATATATTAGAAAAAAAGGCTTATGCACTGGTCAATTCACTCAAGGCCTTCAGGGTTTATGTGCTACAGTCTAGCATAATGACCTTTGTTCCTAGCAGCAATGTCAAAGAGATTCTGGTCCAGCCAAACAACGAGGGGAAAAGAGGAAAATGGATTGTCAATATGTTGGAGTATGATTTGCACATAAATCACACCAAGATGATAAAGGGGAAAGGACTAACCAAGTTGATATCAGAATCGAACTGCAAGGTGCTAGAGTTGGATCAAATCTTCACCCAATCAAATGCACCCATCATATAGCCTGGACAAGACAACTTACAGGTATTTGAAAATTATTCCTCTTCACCTTGGTAGAAAAACATCATCTATTTTATACAACATTTTGAATGTCCACTAGATGTGAAGAGAACAAAGGCCAGGTATCTCAAGTTGAAAGACATCAAATTCTACATTTCAAACCAGAACTTGTATTGAAGAGATCCTGCTGGCATCCTATTAAGATGCCTTGATGAAAATGAAGCTAAACAAGTCACAACAGAAATGCACAGAGGAGTGTGTGGAGGCCACCATCATTGAAAATACACAACACTCAAGATCCTTAGAGCAGGACACTACTGGACCTCCCTTTTCTCTAATGTGTTTTCCACTATTAAAGCCTGCAATGAATGTCATATTTTTGCAGGGAAAAAAAAGTTACTATCGCTGCCCCTGAAACCTATCAAATCCAGTAGTCCGTTTCAACAATGGGGGTTAGAATTCATAAAAGAAATAAATACGCCCTCCACTGGACAACACAAGTGGATCCTCACTGCCACCAAATACTTCACCAAATGGATTGAGACTGTGCCCACCAGGAACACCACTGACAAGGTAATCATGAATTTTCTGGAAACTAATATTTTTTCCAGATTTGCTTTCCCCAACAAGATTCTAACAGACAATTCCCAAGCAATCAAATCCAATTCCATGATTGATTTCTTTGGAAACCACAACATTTCCTTGACACATTCCACACCCTATAACCCTAAGGGGAATGGCCTGGCATAATCATCAAACAAGACTCTCATCAGGATCATTCAAAATTTGTTGACTGAAAGCAAGAAATCCTAGGACTCTAAACTCAAATATGCCTTATGGGATGACAGGATCAACACTAAGAAGTCTCTGGGAACCTCACCATTCCATCTTGTTTATGGCATATACACTATTTTTCCTACTCAACTTGATATATCAGTCCTGAAATTCTTGCAGAAGGATATCGAGGAAACCAATGAAAACCAATGGAGGATCTTCCAGATTATAGAAGTTCAGTAGAGAAGAGAAGCACTTGATCAGAGAACAGAGGCATAACAAAGCAAGATCAAATCATCCTTTGATAAGAAAACCAAGAAGCAAATTTTTCAGGAAGGTGACCTGGTTTTGAGGTGGGATGCCAGAAGGGATGACAAGTCCAAGCATGGTAAATTCGACAACCTCTGGTTTGGATCTTTTAAGGTGATTGAAGTTATGGACAACAACACGTTCATTCTGCACAATCTAGATGATACAAAGGTATTTGGAGGCCCAGTAAATGGGTGCTTCCTGAAACACTATTTTGTTTAAGGATAGGGGAAGGTCCCCCTTGTACCATAGACACTTTATTGTTTCTTTTGATTATTTAGTTGTGTGTGAATAAAGACTCCATAGCCCAAAAAGGAACTGGGGTGTAGTTTCAATTTTTAATTCAATAAAATGCATGGCTGAGGGACAGTAACAGATATGCCAGGTTGACAGACAGAAACGAGGGTAAGTGAGGAAAGGTAAGAGACGTTATCTAATCTCAAGGCACCGATATACAGTTCTTAGCAACTCAAAGGGACGAGAAATCCCCAGTTGGAGCCAATGTTGTAACCTAGGTCTGCATCACCTACCTCTCCTCTCTTTTCCATATGCTTTCATCAAATTTTTCCTTTTTCTGGTTGGTTAAGTCATTTTCCCATTATTGAGTGACTTGGTTCTTGTTTGATTCTTAGCACATTTCATTTTCTGTCTTTCTTGAAGGATAAAACATACATCGTGTTTGGTTCGAATTACTTATCATCATGTTTTTCGTGGATTGAGCTCACCACATGTTTCCGAAGAATTTTTGTATGTACATGGAATGCCCGTTCAGACAATGCAGCAATCCATAACAAAAACTTTTGGGCTCGGACTGTGGGAACGAACAGGGAAATTTTCAATGGTAAAGATCCACCAAGAAAATCATATCAACGACTGTAGTTCATTGCGGGAACGCAAAATTGCATGAATTTTAACACCAAGAGTTGTCAGAATACCTGAAGAGAATATGGGTCATTCATCTGCCATGACACGTAGAGACATATCATCTACTTCAGAGATTTTCGCTTTAGGAGTTTTCAAAGCACAAACATTCGAAACTCCTGAAGAGCCAAATACCCGAAGTCCTGAAGTGAATCATGACCATCCATCAATGAAGACACATGGAAGAAGATCGTCCACTTAGAGAGTTTTCCTCTAGGAGATTTTCAGGTTTCACATTCGAAAGTCCCGAAGAACCAAAGACCTGAAGTCCTGAAGTAAATCTAGACCATCCATCATACAGGACACGTGGTGATAGATCAATTACTTCGACGATTTTCATTCGGGAGTTTTCCAAGCACTAACATTTGAAACTCTCGAATCCCGAAGCCCGAAGTGCCGAAGCACATGGAAAATAAAAGTTGAGACACCTGGCACACTCATGAGGTAGGACAAGTGGCATCCATCTCAGGTCATTCGGTTGTGTCATTTACCCATTTCCACGTGACAAATGTCACCTTTCTCTCCAAGACACCTCATCATCCGTGACATCATACGACATCAGGCTGCCATGTAACTTCGACGAATTTCCTCTGGGAGATCTTCACACTTAATATTTAAAACTCCCGAAGCCCAGATATCTGAAGAGAATCTGGGCTATTCATCCATCACGACATGAAAAAATAGATCAGTCACTTTAGGATTTTCCTCCCAGAGATGTTCCATGTTTCACATTCGAAACGCCCAAAGCCCGAAAGCCCAAATTGAATCCGGACCATTGATCCCAGGTCAACGAGAAACGTCGATCCTTGTAGGTAAATGTTACTTAGATCTCAAATCATAATCAGATCGATGACTATAGTTCATTGCGGCGACACAAACTGCCTAGATGTTAATTTTCCAGAGCGGTCCCAAAGGTGGTCTGGATCCAAACCACCCTCAACAGCTCCCATAATCACGTGCTTGAATGATGTCAAATCATTGCATCACCTCACACGTCATCGTCCCTCATTCCACTCACTACCTTCGCTCCTCTCACCACCTGACACTTGTTCTCCATTAAACACCACGTTGATCTCCATCAGCGGTGGCCCACCTCTCCAGCTCAATGGTCCTTATCGCAACTCGGACCCCCCCAACCATTCTATCTTTAATGGTGGGGGGGGGGGGGTTCGAGTAAGTGGTTTTTCCATCACGGGCCCTAACTAACGTTGTGGCTCCTCAAGAACTCAGACCCCTCCCTCTCTAATCTGATTACTGCCTACACCCCCTTCCGAGTTCCTCTCAGGTTGTTTTTTAATACCACCCCCTCTAACCTTTCACCACTTGTTTTCCACTCACTCCCCAATATATCTACTCCTCCTCTCCCTACACACCACCTATATCCCTCATTACATGTCATCTACCCTCGCGTCCATTCATTCTGTCTCCCGATTGGATGCTTGCCTCCATGTCTCCCCTCATGCCCAATGGGCCGACAACCATTCCAGTGAAACTATTTCATAGGTACAGATGGCATCTGGCAGGATTAATACAGGGTGTGCTTGGCTTTTGAAATCTCAGGTGTAGGCAGAGAGTTAAGTCTCAGTCACAGGTCGACGCAAGTTAGTTTCATAAATACTTTAGCGAACTATGCTCATACAATTGGTTATCTCCAGTGACCTCCAACATCTCGTAGACATGTCGTCATTCAACAAATAGCTCTGCTCTGTCACTCCGAGGCCTATTTTCAGCCACTTAGTTCCTCTAGCACATGCATCAGTTCTGTTGCAGAGACAATAACAATTTTATTTGAATAAGTCCAACATTTTCCTAGATTAAATTCAAGAGTGGTCTTCTATGTGTGATAAGAACCACTCTTGCTAATTTATACCAGTATCTTAGTAAAGTTAAAATTTTGTTTTACGGACAGTTCCCTAGATTGAGGTCTCAGTACCCTAAGGATGAGAGCCTCTGCAACTCTTTTAAATAGTTATTTTTTGGATATTGAAAAGGTGGGATTTTTTGAGGAAAGAAGAGCAATACAACAAATTGATTGGACCCGTTTTATGCATGGATTAAAGCTCTCTACCTAGTGAACATACTCTTGATGACAATGTTTCGTTCAACTCTTCATGTGTTTTCATTATTATCTTGAATACATTTTTTGGTTTGTGCAACATACATTTAATTTCCTTTCAGCTATTGTATGACTCATTTTTACTGATATGCATCCTGTCAAATAGCTAATGCTTTGGTAAATATTTGTTTTCTGCAACCTGTGGGAGTTACCGTGTTTTGATACATGTTTGATGTCTTGAAATGATATTTTAAGTATTGAACTTCTTGCAACAGATTATTCATTGAGTAGTTTGTTGTTTCTCTCTGTTTTCTATTATTTCACTGGTCTATCATCAATGTGCCATCAGCCAAGGAGGGCCCTCATCCATATCGTTCTGCAAACCCAAACTTGCCTTTGTCGTGATAGAATAACCCTCTGACCAACCAACAAAAATTTAAAGAAACAATCATTCTAAATTGATAGGTGGCCTAGCTTTGCCCTTTAGCAGTCAAGTGTAGACTTTAGAACCAACACTTCCAATGAATGTAATTCTTCAAGACATATAAGAAAAAGAATTCCGTGGTTTTCTCCTGCTTTGGGTTTCCACGTAAAAAACTGGTGTACTGTGTATGTGTATGATTGTTCATTTGTTCATTGCTTATTTACTTTGCATTTATTGGATGATAATGCTACATTGATATAACACTTGTATTATATGGTTAAAAATGATTAAATTGCTCTATTACTGATTCACCCCCCCTCTCAGTAATCCAACAATTGGAATCAGAGCAGGTTCCTTTAGAAATCAGTTTAACCACTGAAAGGTAGATCATGGAGAGAAAAAACTTGTATAAAAATGGAATACCACAGTTCAGTGGACATAAGTATGCATTTTGGAGAAAAAGGATGAAAACATATATACAGGCATTTGAAATTTGGAAATCAATTGTATATGGATACACAGCGCCAACATTTCTGCCAACAAATGACAAAGTAGTGAAACTCGGTCAGAATAATTCCAAATCCAAAAATGCACTTATGAATGGTCTTAGTGAAACGATATTCATAAAAGTTGCACATTATAAATTCGCTAAAGATATTTGGGACAAACTTCAAAATATTTATTAAGGAGATTCAAAAGTCAAAGTAGCAAAGCTTCAAACCTACAGAGGTCATTTCAAACAAATTAAGATGAAGGAAGATGAGAATATTGCAGCTTAATTTTTACGAGTTGATGAAACAGTAAATGCAATCATAGGATTGGGAGAAGAAATCAAAGAATCTGTAATTTTTCAAAAATTACTAAGATCTCTTCCTATGAGATTTGACCCTAAGATATCAGCACTAGAAGAAAGATTAGATCTAAACTCAATAAGCATGGATGAATTATATGGAATCTTTATAGCATATGAAATGAGAACTAGACAGGAAAATACATATATAAAAGAAGCATCCTTCAAAGCATACAAAAATTCAAAGCAAAAGGGAAGGAAAAAAGAAGAACATAGCAACAACAATGATGTCTCGAAAGATGATGAAGAAGTGGCCAACTTTGTCAAAAGACCAAACAAGGGAACCGACGGTAGGTATAGAGGTAAGCTTCCTTTAATTTTTTTTAATTGTGATGGTATTGGTCATTTTGCTAACAAATGTACTTACAAGAAAAAGAGAAATGATGAAGGTTACTCAAAAGGCAAACAAACATATAAAGTCAAAAGAACCACCAAAAAAAGTTTTCAATAAAAGCTTATGCACCAAAGAAGACATCTCATCATCAGACGAAGATGAAGTCATTGACAATGAGACAGAAAGAGTTCTATTCATGGCAGTAGAAGACTCTGATAAAGAAGACTCTGAAGAGGAATATGAAGAAGCCGAAGAAGAATATGAAGAAGTCGAAGAAGAAATTGAAGAGGCAGAAGTTGACTATCGAGAGGAATTAATGTGTGCCATAGAAGTTATCAGAAGAGAAAAGAAGAAAAACAAGAAACTACAAGCAGAACTAGACAAGAAAGAAGACACTCATGAACTAGAACAAATGATCACAAAGTTGAAGGTTCAAATAGAAGAAGATAAAAGAATTGAAGAAGCACTCAAAGAACAACTAGAAGAAAAATACAAGATCATTGGAAGTTTGGAAGTAGAGATTATCACATTAAGAAAAGATCTTCAAAATAAAAATATGCAGAACAACTCAAAAGTTTTGGATGACATTATCAGTAGTAAAAAATCTCATCATGACAAGTCCAAACTTGGATACAATCAGACAGAAAAAGGATCAAGCTCCAAAACAACAGAGCAAGAAACATATCCAAAAAGATTTGCAGAAACAATCAAGGGGATAGGAAGATCTACAAGGAAGATTACAGGGACACTCCTCCACCGAGAAGATTCAAATTTTAGAATAAAAAACCGACATATAGGGCTCAGGAAGAAGAAGAATTCATAAGAGTAGATCCTTTTAGAATATCTTCAACTCCCAGGTATCAAACTATCTTTTTTGGTTTATGTTATGCATGTAATAATTTTGGACATAAAGCTATGAATTGTAGGGCTAACAAGAGGAACACAAACAACTTTGAAATTCATACAAAAAGGGGTTATCCAAGAAGGCCTAGTGAAACAGAGAGAAGAAGTTACAACAGGTTTGAATCTTTGAGCACTGAAGTGGAATGTTACAAATGTAACAATTTTGGACACATGGCCAAATATTTTAGAATGACAGTCCCTCCTAAAGAACTGCAACAAAATAAAAATAGTCATAGATAGGAACCTCAGAAAAGGACATGGATAAGAAAGCAGGATCAATATAGCAATGAAGAATGCACACTCTCTCTATAAGATAAGCAGAAGAAACGTGGTTGGTATGTTGATAGTGGGTGTTCAAAACACATGACAGGTGATAGAGACATGTTTATTACATTACGAAAGGAAAGAGATGGATCAATCTCCTTCAGAAATGATGATTCAACCAAAATCATTGGAAAAGGCACAGTCAGAATTGGGAGCAAGAATACAAAGGCAGAAAATGTTCTACTAGTAGAAGATATGAAACATAATATTCTAAGTGTGAGTCAAATGTTTTACCAAGGTCATAAATTTAATTTCAATTCACAAAAGTGCGAGATAAGAAAAGAAGGTTAAGGAAAATTGATTGCTACAACTGCAAGAACTTCAAGCAACATATATGTGTTAAGTGAAATTGGAAATGAAAAGTGTTGTCTAGGAAAGGAAGATGAAAGTTGGCTATGGCACAATAGAATGGGTCACATACATTTTAAAAACCTTTTCAAAGTCAACAAAAGAGAATCAGTCAGAGAAATGCCCTAGATCGCAAAACCAACCAACACTTTATGCAAGCATTGTCAACAAGGAAAGCAAACAAAGACCAGGTTAAAATCAAAGGAATATTCAACTACAAGACCACTGGAAATTGTGCATACTGATCTAGTTGGACCAACTACAAAAAGGGATTAAAAGGTGAGAAATACTTTATGTTATTAGTTGATGATTATACAAGAATTACCGTAGTTTGATTTCCCAAGAATAAGTCAGAAGCTTTTGAAAAATTCAAGATCTACAAGGAAATGGTTGAAAATGAAATGGATTCAAAAATCAAATGATTGAGATATGATAATGGAGGATAGTTCACTTCAAAGGAATTTATGGACTACTGCAGCAGTCATGGAATAAAAAGGCAATTCTATGTTGTTGAGACAACTCAACATAATGGAGTTGTTGAAAGAAAGAACAAGACAATACAAGAAATGGCTCGAACAATGATAATGGATTCCAAATTGACAGATATTTTTTGGACACAGGCAACGCATACAACAGTTCACATTCAAAACAAATTAATACTCAGAAATAACACTGAGAAAACTCCTTACGAGCTATGGAAAGGAAGACCAGAAAATGTAAAGCACTTCAGAGTTTTTGGAAGCAAATGCTACATCAAAAGAGAATATGGAAGAATGGGAAAGTTTGAATCTCGTGTGGACAAAGGAGTACTTGTTGGTTACTCAAGTACAAGAAAATCATACAAGTGTTACAACCTGAGATTGAACAAAGTGGTGGAAAGCATCAACACAACAATTGATGAAACAGGTAGACACGAATTAAAGGAAGAAGAAAATGAATCAATGGAACAACTTTACGAAGAAGAAACAAAATATGAAAAAGAATGGGAATACAAAGAGGATCCGACAGAAACAAAAGAACAAGTTCAACAAGTAACTCCAAAAACACCTAGCAGACGAGTACAAAAGAATCATCCTTCAGATCAAATTATCGGAAACAAAGACACATGAGTTGATACTAGAAGAATATTTCGTTCACCAAAACAAATGCACCTATCACTCACATCTACAATTGAACCAAACTATTTTTAAGAGGCTAGCAGGGATAAATTTTGGAATAAGGCCATGGATGAAGAATTGGATCAAATAGAGAAAAATGACACTTGGGAATTGGTTCCAAGACCAAAGGATAAGAATGTGATCGACACAAAGTGGGTATATGGGAATAAATTGAATGAAGATGGATAGGTTACAAGAAACAAATCTAGATTGGTATGTAAAGGATATGAACAGGTTGAAGGAATCGACTTTGAAGAGACATTTGCCCCAGTTTGCAGAATGGAAGAAATCCGATTTCTTTTAGCTTATGCATGCTCCAAAAATATTAAAGTGTATCAGATGGACATAAAATCAACTTTTATGAATGGGGAACTTGAATAAGAAGTCTACATTGAACAACCAGAAGGATTTCAGTTGTTAGAGAATGCAGATTATGTGTGTAAATTAAATAAGGCCTTGTATGGTCTAAAACAGGCTCCTAGAGCATGGTACTCTAGACTAGATAAATATCTACAACAGACAGGGTTCAAAAAAGGAAGTGCATACAACAACCTCTACATCAAGGTAAGTCAAGATAGTATTTTATTAATTGAAGTTTATGTTGATGATATTATTTTTGTTAGTGATGATGACAGGTTAAACCAAAAATTTTCAAAGGATATGCATAATGAATTTGAAATGCCAATACTTGGAGAACTATCCTTTTTTCTAGGACTTCCGATACATCAAAGAAACCAAGGGATTTTTATTTCTCAAACCAAGTATATCAGAGAAACGATAAAGAGGTTTGGAATGGAAGATTGCAAACCAGTTATCAATTCCATGCAAACCGGTTGCAATTTAAGCAAAGATGATGATTCAAAGTCTACAGATCAGAGGAAATATAGGTCAATGATTGGTATCCTACTATATGTGACAACATCCAGACCAGATGTAATGTAGGAAGTTGGACAAGTCGCACGATTTCAAGCAACACCAAAGGAATCACATCTATTATCAGTGAAGAGGATTTTGAGATATCTCAAAGGAACAAAAGATTTTGGATTATGGTATCCGAAAGGAAAGGATCTATCACTTATTTCCTACAAAGATGCAGATTAGTCAAGTTGTATTGATGACCGATGAAGAACCAGTGGAACAGAGTTCTACTTGGGTGGGTGTTTAGTATCATGGCTAAGAAAGAAACAATCATCAATATCTCTATCTACAGCCGAGGTAGAGTATATTGCGGAAACAACATGTTGTACACAGGTTATATGGATGAAACAAACTCTGACAGATATACAGGTTGAGTATGATGAGCCATTTCCAATATATTGTGATAATACAAGCACCATCAGTATCTCAAAGAACTCGGTGATGCACTCCAAGAAAAAGCACATTCCAATCAAGTATCACTTTCTACGGGAACAGGTTGTAGAAAAGAACATCAGAGTTGAGTATGCGGGAACAAAAGAAAAAGTGGTAGACATCTTTACAAAACCACTTCCACGGGAATCCTTTGAGTATCTTCGCCAGAGACTCAGAGTTATTTCTACTCCAAAATGAATTATTTTGAATAATTATCTTATATGTATTATATGTACACGAAGAAACACCATAAAGAGGACAGTTCAGGTTGGGAGATTAGGAAGTTCGGTTAGGGGGAGCAGCCCCAAATGGAAATATACCTTTGCCATTGATGAAAAAGGGGGAGATATTTATCAGATGCAGAGGACATAGGAATGACTCTAGGGGGAGAAATGTTCACATAGATGCAGAGGACAAAGACATGGTTCCAGGGGGAGCATGAGTGATATGACTTCAGTATTGCATGGCATGATTTCACTATTGCATCAGAGTGTTTCCATCAATCCCAAAGGGGGATATTGTTGATTAAGGTTAGTTGTCATTGATGTCAACCCTTGAAAAAAGTTCGGTAGTGAATTCCGGTAGCACAAAGGTTTGGGTAATGGACCAAAGGATGTTTCATGTATAATGGTATGAGTTTTAATATATTTGAAGGTAATATTATTCTATATGGATAGTACATGTCATTCCATTTCTGGTGGTATGTGGAATGTCATATAACTCCTCACGGTTAGAGAGTTGTGGCCATCAGAAGTTGTAGAACCCAGTTTTGGGTAATGGACCCAAGTTTGTTTGATGGATAATGGTATGAGTTTTGATATATTTGTATGTAATACTATTCTATATGGATATTACATGTCATTCCATTTCTGGTGGTATGTGGAACGTTACATAACTCCTCACGGTTTGAGATTTATGGCCTTACGAAGTTGGAGGACCCTCATATGTCATCTAGAAGCCCCAAAAGGTCAAGGTAGTCAAAGTGGTTTAAGATATTTTAGAAGGTAAATAATAAAGTGAAGTGATGAGTGTACTATAATTCAAATTGAATACAAAATAAATTATTTAAATAATAAATTTAATGGAGAAATTAGAAGTGGGTTAACCGTAAAATAAGGAAAGTGGGCAAAGTGACCTAGAAGATTCTTCTAAGGAAGCTACTTGGAGAGTATAAATAAGAGGAAAGGCTCTCTCATTTTATATCAAACTTGAGAATATTGAATATCTATAGGTGAATGAAGTAACCAAAGGATATCTAAACCAAATTTCATAGGGAAGGTGAAGAAAAGAAGGCCAGAATTCAAGGGAGGATAAATTCTTTTGATGATGTTTTCTAAGGTATGTTATTTACCGGTCATCTCACCATTTTCACAATAAGTTTTTTTCTAGAATGATTCAGACAGTGCTATTGATAGGCCATTGCAAAAAAATATCCAAGCATTCGTGGTAAACATTTCATCTTGTGGGTCATTTTATTTTTGGAGTTACACTCCGTAGAAAATAGGGTTTGTCGTTGGTCCTGAAAGTAGTCTCAAACAGGTGTTTCGGGTAAAAACGTCATAAATTCTTCATAACAGATCCAAATTCAGTAAGACAAAATGTGTTGGTTAGAGTACAATATGTAGTATTCTATGTAACATTTTCAGATCGATGCAACTAATATTATGTGTGGGGCACGCTCTACAAGGTCACTCTCTAGAATAATCCAGAATTCAACAAGGTATGCCATTTTTTCTATAACTCATTTTATGAGAGGTTCCAAGTAGTGACACCTCGAGGAATTGCATTAAAAAAAATGAAGAAAATTTTGTACTATTTTTAGATCTTTATTCATTTTAGGTACATAGTTATGATTATTTCAAGTTAGGGTTGTTGACTAATCCCAAACTAGTCATGTGAGACTAAAGAAAGGTTTGATGAAAATGCTAGTCTCTTGTTGTGAAGGTTAAGGAAGGTTTGAAGGTATGTGATTATATACACCGGGTCTATTACAAAGTTATAAATCATATTTGGATGATGAAATTGATGAGGGATTTTGGTTGAAGTACAAGTTGCGTACATGGTTGAGACAAGTAGTTGATGAGTTGGCACATACATGAGGTGTATAGTTGATGATGTTGGTACATATTGATGAGTAGTTGAAACATGATTGGTACATACTTGGTACATGATTGGATGCACTTGTTTATGGTACAGGTTGATTACAGATTGTTTGGTACAGTTTGGTTCATGGTTGATACACTTTTTTATGGTACAGGTTGATTATAGGTTGAGGTACAGGTTTATGCATGGTTGATGCATGGTTCAGGTTTATTGGTATAGGTTTACAACGGTATATCTCACAATGATAGTGTGATAGTGGTTCCATCATTCTACTTCTACTATAGGGAGGTTGGACAGGGCAAGGACAGGTGGTTGTAGCCAGAGAACATATGGGGTTGTAGCCTCCTTTTGGTTATAGCCATAGAATAGGGGAGTTGGAGTTTCCCTCAGGTTGTGTCATGAGAAAAAAGGGGGTTGGAGCCTCCTTCTAGTTGCAGTTGGAAAACAAATGAAGTTGGTGCTTCCAATGAATGTAATTCTTCAAGACATATAAGAAAAATCATTCCGTGGTTTTCTCCCGCTTTGTGTTTCCACATAAATCATTGGTGTACTGTGTATGTGTATGATTGTTCATGTGTTCATTTCTTATTTACTTTGCAGTTATTGGATGATAATGCTACATTGATATAACACTTGGATTATATGGTTAAAAAGGATTAAATTTATCTATTACTGATTCACCCCCCCTCTCAATAATCCAACATATGACAGGGGGAGAATGAGTGTTGCCATCAATGAAAAAGGGGGAGATTGTTGGAAGATTGGTTGTTGTCATTGATGTCAACCCTAGACATTGGCTCTTGGACCGCACGGTTGATCGAAGTAGATATACATGAAGGAAATTACATATGCAGATACAACACCCATGGATGGATAGTATAATTCATGCCGCTTCCAGTGGTATGTGGCACGTCATGTGGATCCTCACGATTGAGGAGAAATGGATTTTACAATGTGAATTGAAGCAAAAACTACATGTCGGCCCTAATGTTAAAAGGAAGTGACATAAAGGATATAAATACATCTCATTATAGATTCATTTTTAAAACACACACAAGTTTATTAATGAACAAGGAGATATAAGTCAAATTTCTGAGGAAATCTGAAGTAAAGAAGGCCAAATTTCAAGGGAGGATGAAGTCTTTTGGTGATGTGTTCTAAGGTATGTTATTTATAGGTCATCCTATCATATTCGATATAACTTTGTTTCTAGAACAATTCAGATGGTGAAACTCAGAGCCTATTGAGAAGACATATCTAGGTACCCGTGGTAAAAATTTCATCTCTTTATTCACTATAATTTTGGAGATACACTCTATGGAAGATATGGTTTTTGACTAGTCCTAAAGCTAGTCATAAACAGGTGTTCCAGGTAAAACAATCATAAAGTCTTCATAGAGAATCCAAATGAAGTGAGTCCAATTGCACTAGAAATAGTACGGGCTTTAGTTTCTTGTATATGAATTTCAGAATCTGATGTTAAATATAGAGCACGGGGCATTCTCTATATGTTAGCTCTCCTAAATAAACCAGAATTGAATAAGGTCTACAATTTTCTCTATAACGCCTTTTCTGGGAGGATTCAAGGAGTGAAACTTGGAGGAGTTTTAGAGAATACAGTGAGTAATATTATCTATAGGATCAAAGTATTCCAAGAAGTGAAGAACTGCAGAATTTGAAGAAGTCTTAGGAAACATTATCAAGTTCTATGTGATGGTTGGTTGATGGTGATAATTTAATGTAAAGTTTTATTATCTCTCATATATTCTTGGGTGGAAGGAAGGGGAAAGGATGGATAGGTCAAACCTCTTTTTATATTGGAGGATTCTATCTTCCTTTTGGAGGTTTATCCCTCCCTTTATATTTGGAAGTTGTAGCTAGCTTTGGTAGTCATTACTTCCCTTGAACAATAACTATTGATTATTTCTCATATATTGTGCATGGTGTATTGTAGTTTATTGGTGTAACTCTTCTACTATTGTTCATTTCTCATTGGATATAATTGAATATATAATCTGTTTGAAGTATAATTTGATTTGTTTTTTAAATTGTACTTGATATCGATTCACCCCCCCTCTCAGTATCAACAATATTAAGGTATTAAAATCATGAAAAATAAGGAAAATGAAAAGTTGTTAATATCTCTTAATATATAAGTTAGAGAAGATTTGTATGAATCAAATATAATTAAAATTGAACTCGACACCACTTGGAAATGAAATCGTGTCAGCATAAAGTATCCATGTGATTAATGCCACCCTGTTATAGTGGCTAATAACATTTTTTTTCTTTGTCCCATGAAACAAATATACACATAAGAACAATATATTAA
>ML798403.1:5797-16308 GCA_009831015.1 Picea engelmannii
TCTCTCACAGTATCCTCTCTCAGAATACAATACTCGCCAACATACATAGCCGCAATACATTTCCCTCATAAAAGAGGGTTGCCTTCTAGGGAAAAAAACCCTAACATAATCTCTATCGTTAGATCTGCGACCTTATAATGAACAGCCTAGATTTACAATGAAATTACAATATAATTTTACAAGGAAATTTTTTCTTCGGGGGCTTTGCCCCTAAACCCCCGCTGGGGTCCCTCTTTCCCCCAGACCCCCCAGCCGGGGGGATAGCCCCCCCGGACCCCACAGAAGGGGTACCCCCCCTCTGCACTCCCCCGCGTGGAAGAGTGTACATACTTCTAGGGTGTAAATACTTCATGGGGTATAAACATGGCTGAAAGTAAAAGACCTCTAAATCAAGAAGATAATCAGGCTCCACAACCAACACATCCTAGCACCAACACCTTCCTTGGAAGAGGCTCCATCAAAGAACATATTCTAGACAGAAGTGGTTAGAGGAGGCTCTTCAGAAAAGTTAATGGACTTTTTTTTTTATTTCTAATGTGGCTTTCAGGGCATCAATGAGCTGCAAAATACTAGATCCCAGATCTGTATCAAAAGCAAAAACAGGGTGATTGGTGGGATTTGCTTCATCTATAATGATGTAAGACAATTGAGCTTCCCTGTAAAGTATTCTATGCTCTCCCCCAAAAATAGGAATAGTAGCATAAGAGAGATCCATCTGCAAGGTTCCCCCAAGTCTTTTTATCCATGATCTTGACAAGAGCATACCAAACTTGGGGGGAACATTAGCAACTACGATATCCATAAGCATACTCTTCATGGGAAACTGAAATAAGGTCACCACCATATCCTTAATGACTCCAAGACACTTGAATTTTCTGGAGTCAAAAGAATATAAGTCATGATAGGTCTTTGTGACTTCTAACCCAAGTTCATCCATAACAAATTTTGGCATAAGATTGTGGGATGCCCCTGAATCCATGAGACAATTGTGTAGCACCTTATCATGTATATTCAGTGAAGTATAGAAAGGTGGGGATGAGTCATCTATGTCTTTTATCAAAGGACCTAAAATCACTGTTGGTTTTTCATCTTGCAGATTTATGGAATCAGTGGCATTTGGAGATGATTCTGGCTATAACATTTTGGATAAATATTTTTTTAAATCCTCATTTTTTATCAATTCCAAAAAAGGTACAAGGATCTTTATTTTTTGGATCTCATTCTCAAAACTGAAGGAAGGGGAAGGCTTCAAAATATATTTGGTTTCAGGAGGAGGATCTCTGATCAGAACTTGTGGGTTTTGAGAGTCTTTTTCCTTGTTTCTCACTGTCACAGCCTTGGCAGAATCTTCTTTCTGAACAGGCTAATTAGGGGCATCAGTGTTTTATACATTCTTCTTAGATATCAGATTATATCTACTAGGATTTTCCTTTTCTTTCTCTCCCTTGATTAACTCATTAATTTGAATATCCATTAAAGATTGCTCATAAGAGGATTGATTCAAGTGTGGGGATGGGGAAGTATCACCTAAGCAGTGAATCTCAGGATCATATTCAACCTCCTCTTCTTCTTCATCAACCACTAAATTATTTTGCAAAGGAGCTTGTACCCTCTGATCATCTCTCTCTCTTTTTATAGGATCCCTAGGAAAGATTTGGGGAGCATTATTTGGTCTCCTGTAGTTACCTCTGTTATCATCGTTTTGAGCATTTCTATATGTTTGTTTCCCTTCTGATTTTAATTTCTCAATTTCAGTGGAGAGAGATTTTACTAATTTGGTCAGCTCATCTACTTGAGAATGGACAATAGAGGAATCAGAAGTTGAAGCTTCAGATTTGTTTTTTCTCCTATCCCTATCAGATTTCCCTCTGAGCTTATCTGATGCCACTATGTTGGATTCTACCTCTAAGGAAACATCTTGCATGTGAACCAAATAAGGTGGCCTTATTTCTCTCAAAAGGAGGTAGAATTCGGAATCAAATGCACTGGCATAAGTGATTTTTTCCATGGTTTCAGTGGGTTTGATCTCATCAGGGATCTTCTTGTACATTTTTTTAAATATTTTAGAAAAGTCAGAGATAGATTCTCCTTCCTTCCTTTTCAAAGATCCAAATTCAGTGATGTAGTACACAAAATTCTTTTTGTCACCCCAATCCCTCAAGAAGGCTTCATGTAATGCCTCAATACCAGTAATAGATCCAGGGGCCAGACCCCTGAACCACTTCCTAGCCTCACCAAACAGGCTTTGGATGAAAACCCTCATCCAAACATATTCGTTTTCAATATTTTGGTTATTTGCATAGCTGAAGAAAGCAACAAGATTTTCCTTAGTTGTTACATCTTCTTCTCAGGTGAACTTAGGCATGTATTTCAAATAATATCCAGGGGAAGAGAATTCAGTGGCTGAGGTAAGAGTAGAGGAGCATATCTTGCAACTACTATGGCATCCATCCTATTTGCAGGGGGGTTAACAACTGCCATTTGATTTTGGATTCTTGGTGAACAAGAAGGAGAAGGAGACTTGACTGTGTGTAGAGTTGGAGACGAAGGAATGGATGAAGGGGGGGGTTTCAATTTTCAAAATAGAATGTTGAGTCTGGGAAGAGGATGGTAAGGCTTGAGAGGGAGATGAAGTTCCTACTTCTTTGGCAGCAAAATGTTTAACAGAAAGAGGTGTAGCAAAACCTAAAGTAGGGAAATCTTCAAAACTATCAAGACTGAAACACTTCTCAATATCAAAGGAAGAGAAAATATCAATGTTTTCTTCTTTCAATTCAGTTTGAAAGGAGGAATATTCAATAGGAAACTCTTCAAAATCAATTTTTTATATACTTTAGCAGAAGATAAAGGAAGATTACTTGATAAAGCAGCTGGAGTATCAAGAGTGGAATCATGCAACTGACCAAAAACACTTGTAGCAGCAGCATAATTTTTTTTTTGGGAAGCTTTTCCCTTCTTGATTATCTTCTCTGGGTCAGCCTCAGGTGGTACCAAAGGTAGTTGTGGATTTGATCTCGTATGTTTGCCTTTAGGTGCCAGAGCTGAAACAATGGAGTTGCCAGGTGCAGTCTGCAATTTTCGAAATATTGAGTTCTAATGCACCTTTAGAACTAGAATACTGTGTCATTTTAATCCCAAGAAAAATTCTTCAAATCATTCCCCGAAAATGGTGCCAAGAAAACTAGGAGTCACCTTCAGATTGCATGGAAGGCAAGCCCAGTACCCATCAAATTATAAGTGAAAGTAAGGGTGTTTAAAGGGTCAAATGGAAAAGGACTCAAGTGATAATGTTCTAGCAAAGATAATAGGGCTATCATACACCAACAATTAAGGTCTTGGCTAATTTCAATCAGTAGTTTGGGAATAAGTATGAATATAGGGAAGACTTGAATGAGAGAAGTGTAGGGGCTGTTGTAAACATCAAGTCACCAAGAGCCTAAGGAGGAAAGCTTCTTAACACAAGATCTTCTTGAACTAAGAAACTAAGGAAGCTAAATAAACATCATGATAACATAATGATCAAACATCCATCATAACATCACCACAATTATTCATGTGAATCATTCAAAGCATGAACATTTAGCATTGGAAGAAAATAGACTGAAAGAGAAGATGATTTCTATTAGTCAAAAAGTCTTAAGTCCGGTACATCACTAGATCACAGTTACTTCATCAAAATATTACAGTATAAGGGAGACTTGCTCAACCATCCAAACCCACCAAAGAAAATGATCTATCTATTTATAACAAAAGGGAGGCAACAACTAGAGGTAGGAGCTGGCCCCCTTCCCTTGAAAAACTATAAAAAATTATTTTCTCTAACAACTTATCTAACCATCTATGCTATAAAATAGGAAAATGTTGATGACTAATCCAACTGAAATTCAAACTGAATTGATTCCCTTTTGCTGTGCAACTCCTTATTTACCATGTGTCCTTCAAGGCATGTGGTTGTATTCATAATGCCAGTTGTTTCTTCTCCATCCTTCTTCATCATCAATTTATCCAAAAGTTGTTAGCTTGGTCCTCTTAGATCCCTGGTCTTTATTGGCAGCTTCCTTGGGTAGCAAAATTGGGTAGCGCACTACAAGGAGAAAAGGTAGCGCCTGTAGGTAGTGTCACTGTGTTGCATATGTGTACAAAATATTATCTCTGTGCAATATTAGGTAGCTCCTGTAGGTAGTGCCTCTGTGTTGCGCCTCTATGCCAACCTTTACCCTTTATGAAATATTTGATAGCACCATTAGGTAGCGCTTCTGTGTTGCTCTTGTGTGACAATTATTTTCCCTCTTTGAAATATTAGGTAGTGTCACTTACACTGCATCTGTGTGTAGGTTTGGGTAGCATTAAAAAAATGTAGCGCCTTCTTGAACATGTGCAGAGTTATTTATGGTTTTTCATGATGACAAAACTGTTTTAATCAAGAGCCTTGACTGCACAATAGGTAGTGCCTTCTACCAATGGGGAAGCTAGCACTTAGCAAAAACCCAAAACCCAAATAGTTAAGAGCTTAGAATCTTGTATAGATGGTAGAGATAATATTTGCATATTGGTTAACCCTCCCAAAAAGATGCATCCTCAAAAATGGGGCTTACCCTTACCAGCTATTTTTTTCATTTTGACACTTAACCTCATACTCTTTCTGGTAGAAAGAGGCTCTTCAATTGACAAAGTAGACTTCTTCTTCTTAGCATTGACATGCTTCTCTGGTGTAGTCATGCTCTCCTTAGCTATTGGTTTGTCATCTTCAATGGAATCTTCAACCAACACTTGTAGATTCCTTTGGGCTACCTCATCTTGAAAATGCTTCAGCTCTTCCTTTATCTTCATGTTATGATATTGGAAGCCTTTGTTCTCCCTGTAGAGATTCCTCAGTTGTCTATGAGGGAGTTGGGCCCTCCTTTCTGCAAATATATCCAAGTCAAGGGTGTGACTGTAACCATCCATGAGCTCTTTCATCTGAGCCAAGTTGATCTTATCTTATGCTTTAAGACGAGCTATTTCTTTTCTTGCATCTCTAAGTTTCTTGATAAGTCTTTCGTAGGTCTGATTGTCATGAGGGGAACAGTGGCATGTACAGTCTCACCAGGCATTTTCTCAGACTCCTCTTCCTCCTACATGAGAAGTGTCTTGTCTACCTCATCAGGTTCCTTGATGACTTTACTTTTATTCTTCTTTCTCAACACAGGGGTTTCATATTTTCTTTCAATAGTATTCTCAATGCATTTCTTATTGGTTTCATATTTACTCTCCAGAGGTATTTTAGTACCTTTATCCTTACCCTTTTGTATAGGGGTTTCTTGTTTCCCTTCAGTAGGTTGAGAACTGCCTTTACTCTTCCTCCTCTGAATAAGGGTTTCTCATTTTTCCTCCACAAGATTTTCAATTCTCTTACCCTTCTTCTTTTGAATAGGGGGCTCAGGTAAGGACTTCTCTTTGAAAACATCCTTAGGAATTGATGACCTTGTGAAAGTTATTTTACCTTTGATTTCAACTTTTGGAGGAGAAGAGGGAAAGAGGAACTTCTTCCCTTTCTTGGATGCAACTTTGGTAGAGTAAGGCACCTCTTCTAACCCTGGTGGAGGAGCTGGTGAAAAATATCTGTGTGGAGAAGGAAAAACTTCCTCCTCAACCTCTATGACCTGCTTGCTGATCTCTGGAACTTGAATAGGGGTTCTGCCCTTTCTCTTCCTACTGGTACTTGCTTTAGAAGTACTGGTGGGTGACAAAGGAATTGCCTTCTATGATTGATGAGTTGGTGCTATATCCAACTTGAAATGAGAGGTAACCACAAAATGTTACCATGAAATCTCTTTCTTACCCAATTCCTCAAAGACTAGCATTTTGATTAATCCAGAGTGGAAAAGGATAGAATCCACATCTTTAGATTTGGCCTGTATCTTGTCTGAAATTTTACCTATACTCCTCAACAAGTAATAAGGAACATTCATCTCAACCTTACCAGTAAAATGTAGCAACAACCTTATATGGCACTAGTACAAGGTGTTGAATGTCCCTTCACAAGTAAAATATCTCTGTATGATCTTCAGTAATCTATCAAATTGTTCAATCAGTTAACTCCTTGGAATACTTTTGGACAAGTCATTTGCTTGATATTATGGTTTTAAAAGATATTTTCATAGTCTGAACTCAAATCCATGGATTTGAACCACCTTTCACCTGTAATGGGGATCCCTGTTGTTGTTGAGATAGAGGCTTCAGTAACCTCAAACTACAAATCACCAACCTTGGTTTTCTTGCCATCAAATTGTATTGCAAACTATCTTGCTACCTCTGGATGGCCTCTCTGCATGTTCTGACTAAAACAGAGGCACCCTACTCTTTGAAAGGCCTTTCTTACTATGGGTTCTATATCAAAAAGGTACATTTCCACCAGTTATGTTATGACCATATTGCCACCTTTGTGTGTCTTCCTCGATTGAGGAGTCTCCATGGCTCAAAATGAAGGCTTTTAAGAAGTTTAAGGGACGGTAATGATCAAGACGGATTTGAATAAGGATTCAAATAAATAAGGCTGACTCTTTAGACAGACTGATGCTAGTAAGCCAGTCTAGAATTTTTAGGAATTAAACCCTTAGGATTGTACAGGTATTCTGGAGTTTAAATAGTGAGGAGGTAGTTTGAATTTGTCTCTCTGGAAATGAGTGAAATGCCAAACCCCAAGGTGAAAGGAAGCAAGGAAAACATAGTTGGTTTGAGCAGCGCCTTTGGGTAGCGCAACACATACACAGAGGATAGGCTATTTACAGGTTTGTGAATTTAATAGTTAAAGAAAATAATAATGATCAGACCATAGATACATGCAAAGAGATTTACAGGTCCGAAGAGGAGAAAAACAAGGTTACCATGCAAATATGGATCCCTTACTACTCTACAAGATTAGAAAAATGGAGACTCGAGCACAAATTTCCTATGAAAATTAATACACAGAGGAGGTAAAATGGGAAACCTGTGCAATGAACACTTGTTGAGATATTCAATGCAATTTTAGGATGAACCTTGAGAAATCCTCGTCTATGGAATCTTTATCAGCATCAGATTTGGTTGACATGTGTTCATCTGATCAGAACTTACGAATTTGCGCACCGAAACACTGTTGAGTCTTTCAAATTAGAAATCGTTACCAGAGATCATAAATACAATATCTTTGAAGGCATATTTAACTGACTTGTGGCATTGAAAACAAGGTACATGACATCAGTCATGGAAATCATGGCTCGAGGTGGAAGTGTGATCAATGTGATAGGTTCTACGGAACTGCCTGATGAGTAGGCAACGCATCCACTTCAAAATGTTATTAGAAAGGTAAGTGAGGATGTTGAGGTATGCCTATGAGGTCATGAGTGAGGAGAGAGGAGTGTCACATCAATCTAGTCATGGGAGGGATCGACCTAGGGATAAACCATGAAGGGGACCAAAATAAAACATGAGCTAGAAATGGTTTAAGGATCAAAAATCAATTTGAGGATCAAATTAGAGATAAGACTCAAAAAATTTAATCATCCAAGGGGTCCTACCAATCACAAATTTTAAAGGGATGAGACCTTAAAAGAAAAAATTAAAATCTAAGGCTTAAAAAAGGATTGCAAACAAACTAAAAAGACCCAAGGCAATTTAGTGTGATAACAAAAAGTATAGTTTGTTGTAACCAAAATGTAATACCAAGCTACACTTTGATGGGATAATTTACAATGTACAAAAACAAGACAATGAATTAACAAGATACTATTGTTCCTAAGATGTTGAGACACCTTAAAGGAAAATGTTTACCCTTAGATTACACATGGAAGCTATACATGAAACAATTTATGGAAACACAAATTAGGATAAACTTGGAGGAAAACAAAGAGTAGGGAGAAAATAGGTATCTTATTGCATTTTAAAATCCAAGATAAGTTGGATATGGTAGAGGTAAATTCAAATATGAAGCATATTATTATGTTCGATCATGCTTATGCAGTAGATAATTTGATTAAATTTAATAAGAAAATTTTGTTAGGTTATTTGAAACTTCTCTCAACGTTCCAGTCCCCCAGTTGGGGTCATCTTAAGGAGTTTGCTAAGCTCACTAATTGGACATTTATCTTTCTATTTTTAATAAATACTAATAATAATCCAAATCTTTGTGAAATTATTTGCATTCGACCTTATGTATTTGGATTATTATTATTGCTCTTCAGATTGTGCAATATGGGTTTCCATGCTTCTCTTATTTTTAATCCTTCATTTCTATTAAGGTTGTTTCTATTTAGCTCAATTTCTATGCCCCCCCTTATCTTTTTTTCCCATAATGTTCTACTTTGGCGAAAAATTTGGTGTTATCAATGCATATTTGGTGCCCTAAGTTTTGTGAGTGTTCTATTAGAGCCAAATTTTTTCTTCAATCATGTCTAATGTCGGTGTCGTGTTATTTAAGAATAATTTGAAAAGATATTCCTGTCTCACCAATATATTGTTTCCCACATGAGAAAGGGATGACATATACTCCACCTTGCATTCTAGGGTTTATGGTATCTTTTGTGTGGTCCAACATCTTCCTTAATGTGTTGGGAGGGGAGAATGAGACCTTGATATTACCCTTTCTTAGAATTTTTGCTATTTTTTTGTGGTCCCTTTAATGTATAAGAGCTTTATATTTCATCCTCCTTCCTTGTTGTCATTGTTCTTGTCTCGAGGTCCTCTTCTTGATTTTAAGATTGCCATGCTAAATTGTTTTTCATGATAACTATTCCTTTTGAACACATTTTATAGGTGTTTCAATTATTGTTCAGTGTGTTCCACATCATATATTCTAATGGCACTAATTACTAGAGTGTTGATAATGCCAAATTTTTGCACAAGGTGGTGGTGCAAGTTAGCATGCAAATATTGGTCTATGTGGGTTTTCTTTCGATAGATGTGATGTGATAATGCACCATTATATTTCTTGGATATGAGGACATCTAGAAAATGTATGCTATTGTTTTCCTCTAATTCCATAGCGAATTTAATCCTTTATAATTGACTATTTAGGTGATTAAATAGTCCATTTAATCTCTCTCTTCCATGTGGCAAAACAACATATGTATCGTCCACATATCTCTTCCACATTTTTGGTTTTGGGGGATAATAATCGATTTCTTTTCTTTAAAATGTCTCTATGTATAAATTGGACACCACTACAGATAGCAACGATCCCATCGTCACACCTTCAATTTGTTCATAGAAGCATCCACGAAAGCTAAAATATGTGGATTTTAAGGAAAATTTCACTAACTTTGTTGTTTCTTCGTCAGTTAATTCCCTAACGACTTTTATTATGTCATTTGTTGGTATTTTTGTAAACAATGAGACTACGTCGAAACTCACCAATAAGTCCTCCTCCACTTTTCATGTCCTTTATTTCTTCAACCATTTTTGTGGAGTCCTTTACGAAAGAAAATGTGTGTCCATCCTTGCATTTTAGTTTCTTCACAATGAATTTTGCTAACCTATACGTGGGGGAGCCAATAGTGTTAAATATTGGCCTCAACAATATGTTTTCTTTATGTATCTTTGGTGCTCCGTAGATTTTGGGTGCAATGTTATTCTTTGGTAACAATTTGTCTTTAATGTCACCATCAAGCACTGAGTTTTGTATGTCCACAACTACCTCTTTTTCAATATTCATGCTTGGGTCACAACTAAGTTTTTTGGAGCTACAAGTGGACAAGTATTCCATAATTTTACGCTCATAATCCACTATATTCATTACCACGGTCACATTACCTTTGTCCACCTTCAAAAGTATTGTTAAGAACCAAATATCAATATTGCATAGAAAATACTCAGAAAAAGTACTTAACGCCTTGAAAAAGAGATAATTTCAGATAATAAGCCTCTTCGAGGGGGCAACCTCCTTTTACCCCACTTAAATGTTCAAGTACAAGATGATTCAAAATGAAAATGTCTCCTTGGTATATATAGGAGACTAGGAGGTATAATTACAACTAATGGCCTAAAACTGACATAAATAAAATAACATTATTAATATAATATGCCCCAATTAAGGGGTAATGAGCCAATATTAGGGCTTAACATGCCCCTCCCCTTGAGACAAGTGTTGTCTGCAATGCTTGAGTAACTCCGGATGCTTCTATATAAAAGACTCATCTTCCCAAGTGGAATCTTCAGCCGGTAGTTTCCTCCATTTAATGAGATACTCTAAAATGGATATATTCCTCAGCTAGCGAATTCTTGTGTCAGTGATGGCTTCAGGCTCCAATATGATTTTTACTTCCTCGCCAAGTTCTGGCAATATAGTTTAAACTGGGATCTTGTCGCCTATAACCTTATTTAAGCATGAAACATGGAAAACTGGGTGTACTCGTGAAGATGCAGGCAACTCCAATTTGTATGCCATAGTACCAATATTTTACAACACCTTATAAGGGCCATAGTACTTTGGTGATAATTTATTATCCTTCTTGGCTTTCTTGAGGGACATATGTTTGTATGGTTGTAGTCTTAAA
>ML798403.1:22771-51992 GCA_009831015.1 Picea engelmannii
TTGAGGTACATGTTGGGTACATGGCTGAGACAAGTAGTTGATGTGTTGGCACATACATGAGGTGTATAGTTGATGATGTTGGTACATCTTGATGAGTCATATTTTATGTGCAGTTGATGCATGGTTGATGCATGGTACATGTTGGTTCAGGTTATTTCTACAGGTTGTTTGCTGCAGGTTGATTGGTACAGGTTGTTTCAGGTTATTAGTACAGATTGTTTGTTGCAGGTTGATTGGTATAGGTTGTTACAGGTTATTTGTACATGTTGACAATGATAGGTTGACAGTGGCAGCGGTTGATTCATTGACAGTGAAAGGATTTCTACATTTGGCATTTATATTTTAGGGTGGTTAGACAGGGAAAGGATAGGTGGTTGTATCCACCTTCTGTTTGTAGCCGGAGAACACAGCGGGGTGTAGCCTCCTTCTAGTTGTAGCCAAAGAATTGGGGAGTTGGAGTTTCTCTCGGGTTGTAGCCTAAGAAACTAGGGGGTTGGAGCCTCCTTCTAGTTGTGGTTGGAAAACAAAGGAAGTTGGTGCTTCCGATGAATGTAACTCTTAAAGAAATATAATAAAAATCATTATGTGGTTTTCTCCCACTTTGGGTTTCCATGTAAAACACCGATGACTATGTATGTGTATGATTTCTCATTTGTTCATTGTTTATTTACTCTGCAACTATTGGATGATAATGCTACGTTTATATAACACTTGTATTTTTTGGATGAAAAGGATTGGATTGCTCTATTACTTATTCACCCCCCCTCTCAGTAATCCAACAATTGGTATAAGAGAAGGTTCCCTCAGAAATCAGTTTAACCACTGAAAGGTAGATCATGGAGAGCAACAACATGTATAAAAATGAAATACCACAGTTTTATGGACAAAAGTATGCATTTTGGAGAAGAAGAATGAAAACATATATACAGGAACATGGATTTGAAATTTGGCAATATGTTGTAGATGGATACAAAGAACCAGCAGTTCCGTCGACAAACGAAAGAGCAATAAAACTCGGGAAAAATAATTCCAAAGCCGCAAATGCACTTCTGAATGGTCTTTGTAAATCCGTATACACCAAAGTTATACATTGTAAATTCGCTAAAGATATTTGGGACAAGCTTCAAAATATTTATGAAGGAGATTCAAAATTCAAAGAAGCAAAGCTTCAAACTTACAAAGGTTAGTTCAAACAACTAAAGATGAAGAAAGATGTGAATATTGCATCTTACTTCTTACAAGACAATGAAACAGTAAATGTAATCATAGGATTGGGAGAGGAAATTAAAGAATCTATAATTGTTCAAAAGGTACTAAGATCTCTTGCTGTGAGATTTGATCCTAAGATATCAAAACTAGAAAAAAGAGCAGATCTAGACTCAATAAGCATGGACAAACAACATGGAATATTCACAGCATATGATATGAGAACTGAATAGGGAAATCCAGATATAAAAGAAGTATCTTTCAAAGAATCCAAAATTTCAAAGCAAAAGAGAAAGAAAAAGGAAAAGAACATAGCAGCAATAGTGACATCTCGGAAGATAATGAAGAAACGGTCAACTTTGTCAAAAGATTGAACAAAGGAACCAGTGGTAGATATAAAGGTAAGTTTCCATTGATTTGTTTTAAATGTGATGGTATTGGTCATTTTTCTAACAAATTTCCTCATAATAAAAATAAGAGGAATGATGAAAATTACTCAAATAACAAACAAACATATAAAGGCAAAAGAACCACAAAGAAAGATTTCAAGAAAATATTATGCACCAAAGAAGACATCTCCTCATCGGATGAATATGAAGTCAGTGATAGTGAAACATAAAGAGTTCTATTCATGGCAATAGAAGAATCTAATAAAGAAGACACCGGAGAAGAATATGAAGAGGCAGAAGTTGACTACCGAGAATAATTTTTGTGTGCCATAGAAGTTATAAGAAGAGAAAAGAAGAAAAACAAGAAGCTACAAACAGAACTAGAAAAGAAAGAAGACACTCTGGAACTAGAACAAATGATGACAAATTTGAATGTTCAAATAGACGAAGATAAAAGAATTGAAGAACTAGTCAAATAATAGCTAGAAGAAAGAGATGAGATCATTGGAAATTTGGAAGTAGAGATTGTCACATTAAGAAAGGATCTTCAAGAGAAAAATATGTAGAACAACTGAAAAGTTTTGGATAACATTATCAACAGTCAAAAGCCTCATCATAACTAGTCTAGACTTGGATACAATCAGACAGAAAAGGGATCAAGTTCCAAAATAACAGAACAAGAAACATATCCAAAAAGCTACACAGAAACAATCAAAGGGGATATGAATACCTACAAAGAATATTATAGGGGCATTCCTCCACCAAGAAGACTCATGTTTCAGAATCAATGACTGATAGATAGGCCTCAGGAAGAAGAAGGATTCAGAGGAGAAATTCCTTTAAGAATATCTTCAACTCCCAGGTATCAAACTATTTTTTTTTGGTTTATGTTATGCATGTAATAATTTTGGACATAAAGCTATGAATTGTAGAGCTAATAAAAGGAACATAAGCAACTTTGAAAGTCATACCCAAAAGGGTTATCTAAGAAGGCTGAGTTAAACATAGAGAAGAATTTACAACATGTTTGAATCATTGAGCACTGAAGTGGAATGCTACAAGTGTAACAAATTTGGACACATGGCCAAAGATTGTAGAATGACAGTTCCTCCTAGAGAACCACAAAAAAAAAAAACACTCACATACATGAACCTCAGAAGAGAATATGGATAAGAAAGCAGAATCAATATAGCAATGAAGAATGCACACTCGCTCCATAAGCTAAGCAGAAGAAACGTGGTTGGTATGTTGATAGTGGTTGTTAAAAACACATGACAGGTGATAAAGACAAGTTTCTTACATTAATAAAGGAAAGATATGGATCAGTCTCCTTCGGAAATGATGATTCAACTAAAATCATTGGAAAATACACAGTCATAATTGGAAACAAGAATACCAAGGAAGAAAATGTTCTACTAGTAGAAGATATGAAACATAATCTTCTAAGTGTAAGTCAAATGTGTGACCAAGTTTATAAAGTTACTTTTGATTCACAAAAGTGCGAGATAAGAAAAGAAGGTTCAGGAAAATTGATTGTAGAAGCTGCAAGAACTTCAAGCAACATATATGTATTAACTAAAATTGGAAATGAAAATTGTTTTCTAGGAAAGGGAGATGAAAGTTGGCTATGGAATAGAAGGGTCATGTTAGCACTAGAAGTCACCATTGGATTGTGGTAGAGGTAAGCCAAGTACCCATCAGTTTTTATGTCATAATGAATAATTTTAAGGGGGGTCTAATGGATGCAAACTCAGGATAATATCGATTTAACTCAGAAAACTGGGCTAATATGCACAGGCAGATGAGGTCTTGATCTAACTTCAATCAGTAATTTGAAGTAAGAGTGAGCAGGAGGAAAACCTTGAGGAGAAAATGTAAAGGTCTTTTATGGACATCATGTCTTCCAAGATCCTAAGGAGGAAAATCTTTGAATACAAGGTCCTCTTAGATCCAAAACTTCAAGAAGATGAAAAATGCTATAACAATATTGCAATCAAGCATACATAATAATATGGTTACAACAACTCGACTAGATCATCCATGCCCAAGCCTTCAGTATCAGAAGCAATAGATATGAAAATAAAGTTGACTGGCATTAAACAAGAAGTCTCAAATGGCAACACATAACCAAAAAGCAAGAGGCTTCATTAAAACTTTACAAATTGGGAGCTTAGCTCAACCATCGACCATAAAAAATATCGAAACTAACTATTTATACTCATAACAACTTGTCACCACCACAAGTGTGAACTGGCTATCACAATCAGAGCTTTGCATCTTCATCTTCTTCTGTCAGTCTGCACTTTCATTCTTCTGTCAGAAACGATCTCAAATTAGTATGGGCTTTGCAAGAAAATTTGTTGACAGGGGAACTTTGGGCTGATAGTATGCTTGCATGACCAGATCTTCCATGCTTTCCATTTATGGGGTGAAACGAGGTTTCAACTACCTCCCCCATTTCCATTAACTTCTTTCATCGGGATTAGGACGAGTCCAGACACCCCTGAACGTCCCAGGCAGTGCCTACAACTCCTTCAAGTCAATCCTGGTGCCTCAAGACCACATAGATCTTCTTCGGTGACCAACACAAGCACTTTCAGCCTTTGACGCAGCTCTTTTCCATTGCTCCATGTAACCTTGGGCTGTGAGCCTGGGCCCAACTCCTGGGCGCTTTGTGATTTCACGTTTCGCAAACCCATGTCGTGCTCCATGCTAAAACCATCGAGTCGTGAAATCATGATTTCTCGGATCTGGTGCCACGCACCCCTTTGAATCGGACATTCCAGGTAAATGTCAGTAATTCGGGACCTCGAGCCTTCGACATTTCAGGATTCGGGAAGATTGTGCATTCCCCAATTCATTTTTCCCGAAATGAATTTCTCCACGGTTTGGATCTGATGCCACGCATCCTGCTGGATTGGATGACCCACATTGATTTCGGGTTTCAGGAGTTTGAACCTTCACCCCAACACTTAAATCCGAGCAACTTTATAATCTCGATCGCTTGCGGGCCACAAATCTGGACTTCAAATGAAATCTCCTCCGCTGAAAACTGAACTTGTTCTCTCGCTTGACTCAGGTCCATATCATAATTCTCTAAGTGTTGTGCTTTGTTCTTAAGGTTGTGGTTTGCATGATTGAGGATTCGGATGAATGGATCTAGGCTGGAAAACAGGGAGACCAGGTTACTTAAAAACATAGGGGAGGCAAACAAGAAATGATTTTACAAGCCGAAGGGGGAAAATTTTAGACTTGGTCTGTGAAAAGGAAAGAGACAGAGAAAAATTATAGTCTTAGGTAGAAACCACAACCCCATAGTATTTGACAATTTCATGTGATAACATTTGGCTCCACAAGGGATGGCATGTTCCCTGCGAGCTGCCAAGAACAAGTAGTTCCAGTACCTTAGTTGTTGGGTTATGGAGTCACTTATTGAGAATGAAAAGCTAAAAATTAAAACAAAAAAGAAGTGGTATTTACATTGGTATAATGTTGGTCACGGCCTAAAAAAAATATTTCTTCAAAATAAAGGGCCACCAAAAACTTCAGATTCCTCCAAATTCCGCAGCCTATAAGTATTATTTAGAAACACCTAAGATATTTTGAAGGGCCCAATCCACATGGCTTCAAATTTACTGTGCTTTCCCTTGTCCTTTTTGGGTGCATCCCATTTGAGTACTAGATCTCCCAGCTAGAAATCCTCTTTTCTTACTTTCCTGTCAAAAGCCTGCTTGATCCTCTATTGATGCTCATGTGATTTTTCCGTTAGTTTCTCTCTAGTTTGCTACACTTCTACCATATGTTGTATTATTTTGATCATATCATCAGGCTCCCCTTGGTGGTCTTGGAAGAATTTTTCCACTGGCAAGGAGAGATGAGAAGGGAATATGGCTTCGACCCCATACACAAGCTGAAAAGGAGAGACACCAAGAGATATTTTTTTTGTCACTCTATCATCCCATAGATCAAATTTGAGCTTTGAATCCCATGCTTCATTGTTGTCCTCTAGCATTCTTTTGATAATCTTTATAAGTCTCTTGTTAGAGGATTGTGCCAATCCATTCCCTTGGGGGTAATAGGGGGTAGATTGAATCAATGCAATTTTGAACTGCTCACAAAACTTGATCAATGTATCAGCCTTGAAGGATGAAGCACTGTCAGTGATGATTTTGTTTGGACAACCAAACCTTGTTATAATATCCTCCAGAAAACCAATGTTTACCTTGTGAGAAGCACTCCTTATGGGGATGGATTCTATCCACTTGGTAAAGTAATTTGTGGTCATCAAGATCCACCTATGCTACCCACTTGAAGTAGGATGAATTTCCCCAATAAAATCTAAGCCATACTACTAAAAGGGTCCTGAAGCTAACATGGTCTTTAATGGCAAAGACTTGAGCTACTACTTCCCGGAGAATTTTTGACATTTAACACAAGCCCTGATTTTCGCATAGACATCAGTGAATAGAGTAGGCCAGAAATATCCACCCTTGATAGTATTATAGGACGTGGTCCTCTAGAAGTGATTTCCCCTACATAGACTATCATGAAAGTAAAACATAATCTTTTGGGCCTCAACTAGATCTAAACATCTCAGAAGTACTCCTAGAGGGTCTTTCCAGTATAAGACTTTATCAATAAGGCAATATTTAATTGCTTTAAGATTCAAATCTCTTGCCTTGTTTTTTCCCATACCATCTGGACATCGCAACTCTTGCAGAAAAAATATAATATCTTTGTACCAGATGAATTTTTACAATGGAGGGATGACTTGTGGGCCTGTATAAGACAACTCAACTTTCTGATTTTCTAAGCAGATGTTGATGTAGTTAATCCCCAAATCTTTGTAATTAGATTGAGCTAATAGCTTGAATAAACCTTGGCCTTTAACTAGTTTGGTGGGATTTATTTCCAAATCAAATTCAAGGATTTTGGCAATCTACTTCATCCTTCTTCCATCCATGTCAGGATGAATGAGAATGTCCTTCACAGAAGATGAAAGAACATATGCAATGATCTTTGAATTAAGAACATAAACTCTGAAGGACTTGAGGGCTTTGACTAAAGCATAAGCCTTCTTCTCCATGATGTCTTATTTTGTCTCTGCATCTCTCAATGCTCTGATGAAAAATGAAATACGCTGCTTGAGCCCTTCAATGTTCTTATGCAATAAAATAGCTGCTACTGTATCAAAAGAAGCAAAGGAAAAAATCAGAAAATCCTTGGAATAATTGGGACTGATTAGCACAGGTGCCTCAGTCAATGCCTTCTTGATTTGGTTGAATGAATCTTTGGACTCAACAATCCATTTTACTTCATTTCCCTTCATGATCATGGTCATGATATGCTTTACTAATTCGGCAAAATTTGAAACAAACCTTCTCAAGAAATTAATTTTGCCCAAGAAATATTGGACTTCGTTCTTGGTTCTGGGAAGTGACAAGGTTTGAATAGCTTCTACCCTACTTGAATCAATATGAACCCCATCTTTTGATACTATGTGCCCCAACAGTTTTCCCTCTTGCATAGAAAATAAAGACATTTTTGGATTGAGGGAGAGACCAAATTTTCTGCATTTTGAGAATACCTTTCTCAAATGTTGACAGTGTTCTTTATCAGACTTGGAAAAACGGTAATGTCATCCAGGTAGATGACTACAAATTTATCCCTTTCTCCAATGAAGACGATGTCCATAGCTCACCGAAAGGTTGCTCCTACGTTCATCAATCCAAAGGGCATTTTGGAATACATGAATGTGCCCCAAGGAGTGGTGAAGGGCGTCTTTACTTTGTCTTCAGGCAAGAAAAAGATCTGATTGTAGCCAAAAAATCCATCAATCATGGAAATTATGGATGCACCTGTCACCCTATGAAATATGTGTTCCATCTTCGGTAAAGGGTAATTGTCCTTCTTAGAGATTATGTTTAGGTTCCTGAAATCAACACATAGTTTGATTTCTCTATTCTTCTTCCTTACAGGGACCAAGTTGTCCACCCAATCAGAATATATCAAAGGGACAATGATTTGGGCATCCAACAACTTCTTTACTTCCCTTTCCATAATAGGTAGCAGCATAGGATTTATTTGTCTTAATTTCTGCCGAAATGGTTTGGCCTCTTCTTTCAATGGGATCTTATGCTCAATGATATTGGTGTCATATGTTCTGAGATCTTCAGAGGTCCAGGAAAAAACATCAACGAATTCTATTAATATCCTAGTGTACTTGGCCCTTTTCTCCCTCGTCAAGCTTCTTAACAACTTGACAGATTTTGGATCCTCTTCTATGCCAATATTGCACTTAGCTACATCAGCATTGTCATTTGAAATTTTACCCTTTACTACCACATCATTTATGTCAAATAGTCTTTCCAAAGGGACTAGTCCCTTTGGGATATGATTGTTGGTCAATTGGATAATATGATGATTAGCAATTTTGTTCATAAAAACATCTGCATGATGATTTATTTCAGAATCAGGATCTTGATCAATGTGTAATGCAGAAAACTCATCAATATTCTCTAGGAATATTTTGATCTCAAAATCATCCTGATCAATGGGTAATGCAGAAAACTCATCAATATTCTCTAGGAATCTTTTGATATCAAAATCATCCCCAAACACTTTCCAATGTTTAACATTATCAAGTATAGAGGGTCAATTTCACTTTTACATCATACTTGAGCTTAGGTGGCAAGGTAAATTTGAAATTACTTGTTGAAACAACCAGAGAATCAGCCATGGCATTCTCTTCTCTTGGAATAAATGAAATGTTGAAAGCTAACAAAAAACTGTCAACAAGATCCCAGACTTCATTTTTGTAACTTCTAAGCCGAGGGTGCTTGGTTTGATAAATATTTCTGATTTGATGGACAATTAACTCAACATCCCCAAACATTGATATCTCTTTAATCCCCATGTCTTTTGCATCCCTCAAACCCAAAACAAGAACTTCATATTCTGCCACATTGTTGGTATTTTCAAACTCTAACTTGTAGGATGGAGATATAATTTATTGAACAGGTGAAACAAAAACCATTCCAACACCAACACCAACACCTTCTCTAGAAAAGGATCCATCAAAAAACATTTTCCAAATAGAGGTAATCAGAGGAGAAACTTTGTAGAGAGTAGGGGACTGCATTCTGATTTCAAGAGGAGGTTCAGGGGAATCGATGAGCTACAACAAGATGGATCCTAAATCAGTATCAAGGGAAAAAATAGGATGGTTGGTGGGGTCAGATTCATCACTGATAATGTAGGCCAATTGAGCTTCTCTGTATAGTATTCTATGATCCCCTCTGAATAGAGGAATGGTAGTATATGTGAGGTCCATATTCAGTGTTCCCCCAAGTCTCTTTATCCAATATATTGACAACAACATGCCAAACTTGGGGGGAACATCAACCACCAAGATATCCATGACCACACTTTTCATGGGCAACTGAAACAAGGTCACGACCAAATTTTGATGACCCCAAGACACTGCACTTTCCTAGAATTAAAAGAATACAAGTCATGGTAAGTCTTTGTGTTTTCTAATCCAGGTTCATCCATGACGGATTTGGGCATGAGATTATGAGAATCCCCTCAGTCCATCAAACAATTATGCAACACCTTGTCATGTATGTTCAAAGATGTATAGAAGGGAGGGGATGAATCATCTCTATATTCTATCATGGGACCTAAGATGACTATTGTCTTTTCATCCTGAATATTTACTGAGTCTGAGGAGTGAGATGCAGGCTCGGACTGTAATAGTTTAGAGAGTGATTTTTTGAAATCCTCATGCTTGACTAGCTCCAAAAGGGGTACAAGGATCCTAATCTTTTGAATATCATGCTCAGAGATAAAATAGGAGGGGGGCTTCAAAATTTCCCTCACTTCTAGGACAGTACCTTTGGCTATTGGTGAGGGGTTCTTTGTTTTCTTTTCCTTGTTTTTGTTCATTATGTCTTTAGTAGGATTCTCTTCTTTGGAAGGATGATTAGGGATGTCAGACTTCCCTTCTTTCTTCTTATACCCGAGGTTATATTTATTTGGACTACTATTGGTCTTCTCTCCTTTACTCAGCTCATTTAATTGGTCGTCCATGAGGGACTCCTCGTACTCGGATTGGGTCAAATGGGGAAATGGGTAGGTGTCTCCAAGACAATGGATTTCAGGATCAAACTCTTCTTCCTCTCCTTCCTTATGAGAAACAAGGTTAGTTTGGAGAGGGGTCTGTATTTTCTATCATCCCTCTCTCTGTTACGAGGCTCTCTTAGGAGTATCTCAAGGGAAATATTAGGTCTTTTGAAATTGCCTTTTTTATCAACATTTTGACCTTTCTTCCCTTCGAATTTCATCTTCTCCATTTCTGCAGAAGGATATTTCACCATCTTGGTCAATTCATCTACTTTATGGTTGGAGGCAGAGGAACCAGAGGTTGAGGCTTCAGATATCCCCCTTACCCTATCTCTATCAACTTTATTCCTAATTCTGTCAACTACCAACACGTTGGACTCTACTTCCATGGATGCATCTTGCATATTATCCAAGGAGGTATGTCTTCTCTCTCTTAACATGAGGTAGAAATCAGGTTCAAAAGCACTAGCATAAGTAATTTTGGCAGAGGCTTCAGTAGGCTTTATCTTAGCATGGATATTATTGTACATTTTTTTGAATCTCTTGGAGAAATCAAAGACATATTCCCCCTCTTTTCTCTTTAGGGACCTAAACTCTATGATATAATACATAAAGTCTTTTTTATCCCCCCACTGTCTCAAGAAAACATCATCTAAAGATTCAATCCCAACAATATATCTAGGGGTAAATCCCCTAAACCATTTCCTAACCTCACCCTCAATGCTCTGGACAAAGACTCTCATCCACACATCCTTGTCTTCAATATTTAGATTGTTTGCATAATTGTAGAAGGAACCAAGGTTTTCTTCAACAGTTATGTCTTCTTCTCCTGTGAATTTGGGCATGTATTTTAGTTAATCTCCATCAAGGAGATAATTCATGGGATGAGGTAAGACTAGAGGGGCATACCTTGCAGCCACTATGGAATCCATTCTATTCCTCGGGAGATTGGCACCTGCCATAGTGATGATAGATGGAGGGGAACCAAGAGGAGATGGAGTTCAGACCGGAGAGAGTGGAAATGTTCTTCTAGGAGAAAAGAGGACTGACTGAGTGTTGGGGAAAAATGTCATAGGGCTCGAGGGAGAAGAGGTTTGGATTTTGTAAATGCAACAAATCTAACAGGGGGAGGAGTGGTAAAACTTGAAGTGGGAAACTCTTATGAGGTCCTGGGTTTAAACCATGGTACAACTTCAGGGGAGATAGGAGTGACAAGGCTTCCTCCCTCCAATCCCAGACCAGAAGGGGAGAAATCAGCAAGAACACTCCCAAACTTTAAACTTCGGGAACTCCAGTAGATGGTATAACAGAAGAATGGGAAACAAGTATTGGAGTTTCTAAAGGAGGATGGTGAAAATCATCAGAAATACCTAGTTTAGCAATTGAAGTACCTTCCTGAGGGGTCTTTCATCTTCTGATGACTTTATCTGGGTCAACTTCAAGTGTTTCTAGAGGTAGTTGTGGGGTAGACCTCATGTGTCTACCTCTGGAAGCCACAACTGAAACAATGGATTCGTAACAGTGGAGTTGCCAGGTGCACATTTGCAATATTCAATGTATTGAGTTCTAATGCACCTTCAAAATCAGTAATATTTGTCGTTCACTCCGAGGGACAATCTTCAATTCGTCCCCAACAATGGCGCCAGAAATGTTAGCACTAGAAGTCACCATTGGATTGCGGCAGAGGTAAGCCCAGTACCCATCAATGTTTATGTCACAATGAGTAATTTTAAGGGGGGTCTAATGGATGCAAACTCAGGATGATATCGCTTTAACTTAGAAAATTGGGCTGATATGCACTGGAATATGAGGTCTTGATCTAACTTTAGTTAGTATTGTCGGATAAATCAGTGAATGCAGACATAAACTAATCTCCCTAGATCCACCTGGATCTAGAACAAAACAAGACAGTACATGGCACTTTCCCTAGGCTCTAATCATCAAATTTACTACCAAACAAAAGATGAGAGACATACCTTTAAGTGTTGCTTCTTTATGTCTTTGTTGTTCCTATTTCGCTCCGGTACTTTTGTGATATCAGATATACAATGACACAAACCAACCAAAGTTAAAGAAACAATAGTAGATTCAATGAAAACCTAATCATGTGATCAAGGATTCATGTAATAAAATGCTAATGATTCTATGGGAAAGAAACATGCCAATTTATTATATAATGTGGAAGAAAGATAAAACCAGATGCCTTGATGTCGTAAGGTTCCTTCCAACGACTCCTTGCCTCCCACACACTTCTTACTCCAAGGATTCGGAGACCATGGATCTGATAGCTACTCACAATCTATCTTGACAAAGCAAAGTGTTACCCATGATTTTGGTCATCATGATGGTGTATTGATGATGGTGTACTCAGGCTCCTCATAAGAACTTTCTCCTGAGAAAAATGACATTCATCTCTTCCCAGAAAGCTCACTTTTGAAGAGAGTTCACAGGTTGCTAGTATCCTAGGTTGCGAGAATGACCCATTCTCGTAGGCTTCCTTAATCTAGGGTGCGAACTTCTCGCACTGTGCTACATAGCTAGGGTGCGAACCTTCTCTAAAGCTTGGAAAAAGATGAATTCTCGATGGTTCTAGAAGGGAATCTTCTAGAAGAATGGATTGGCATTTGAATGGTTATCCTTCTACTAGATTTCCTAATATTGTGGGATCATTCTTATCCAAGTAACCATCTCATTCTCTCCTATATGTTGATGGAATTCTCATGGAAAAGGTTAAGCAAGATTCATTGGAGAATTGGTGAAAGAATTTTGTGAAGGACTTAGATTGAACAAGAGCTTGGAGACTCTAGCAAGTCTATCAAGAGGATTTGATCTTCTTCATGCAAGGATCGAGCAAGTGTGTGTGTTGGAGCCAAGAGCCACCGAAAGGAATCTTGCAACATCAAGGCAATCAGGTTGTAATCTTCTACTTTCAATTAATATGATACAGTGGCATGTCCCTTTCCCATAAAGCTATTTTCACTTTACTGTGTAATTCCTTGATCATACACATAAGTTGATAGTTGAATATATTTTTCTATCTTCACTTTGGTTGGTTTGTGTTGTCTTGGTCTTGACCTCACGAGAGCACCGAAGCGAAGAGGGAGCAACAGAGACCCTAGGAAGCGATACAAAGGTATGTTACTTGTTCCTCCCTATTAGCTAATTCAATGGTCATAACTTAGGGAAAGAGTCATGTCCTGTCTTGTTTTGTTCTAGATATAGGTAGATCTAGGGAGATCTGTTAGTGTCTGCACCTACTGATTAGTCCAATAACACAAAGCTCAAAGCTGACATAAATTTCCCAAGCTCAATCCAACCCAATCAAGCTAACTTTCTCCATGAGAATTCCTCTCCTTTTATAAGTTAAAGAGGATAAGGTGAGGAGGTTAGGATAATCCCACTAAATCATGAAAGTGAGTAATATCCAAACCATTTGGAGGTCACCTCACCATAGAAGCTTCTCCTTCTAGAAGCATCGATAAATGGCACATTTTTTCCCACATATGGAGGTCGTCGCACCCTAGCTATAGTGCAGCCTACGGAAACTCTGCACCCTAGCTATAGAGAAAGGTGCAGAAATCAAGCATTCCCACACCCTACATATATAGTATACTATGGAAATCCTCCAAAATAGGGTTTTTACAGAGGAAAACACAACTTCTTCTCTCAAGAAAATTTCTTCTCCCTTCTTTATTTAGGATTTCATGCTACTGACCCCTCTAAAGGAAACAAATAGGTTTACATCATTAACATTCATAGGGATGATGAAAATAATGTGTAACAGAGATCCCCCCAAAGTATGAATTTAGAACAGAGTGATAGTTGAAATACTTTGTCGAGTGTGTGTAGGGAACAAGGAACACGTCGGTCGAAAACCTGCCAACAAACAAAGAAATACAGTAAAATAACATATCATCACTGAGATAGGAATTCCCATACTTAGAATACAAATGACTCAAAGCATAAATGTCAACATGCAAAGATCCATGTCAAGTAATACAGTTCATGGACACCAAACATACACTTTGGATCCATGCCAATATGACTCAAATCTGAACATAGCCACCAAACATACATTGTGGATATATGTGTTAAAGACTCAAATTTGAACATAGGCACGAGACATACAATGTGGAAATATGAAACAATACAAACTGAATATACCCCAACACAACCTGAATCTATGAGAAAATATTCAGGGTCTTCATCTCCACCACTCTATAGTATGAATCTAACCATGTGAATACATGTGTCGAAGTCGAACATGGTTAAAACCACTTGATTACCGGTCATTAATTAATATCATTAACAAGTGCGAGAGAAATCAACATTAATGTCAATGACTCCCAAGGTACACTAGTACAAGCCAATGAATGTGAATTAATGAGATGAAGTCAAACACTCAGTGGAATTTCTCGATCAAAGGTCAATAATGAAAACCCATTATCGAAAGTGAGGAAACCTACCATTGAGGCATGCAAGTTCCAAGGTAGCAATTAGTTTCTAAGTCTAATTCCTAGATAATGAGTCGAAGTCGACAGGAAAAGACTCGTCACAAGAGGGCCTTAATGTATCCCCCATCAATGACATGAAATGGATAACAAGATTTGAAGTAGATTAGAGTAACAAATGATTCAAGACTGACTTAGGGATGGCCGATGCAATTGAAGGCTTAAGGACTGCAGAAATGGCCAACGCAATAGAAGGATTTTCGGGTTGAACTTCTCTTTGAACATATTGATGACATGACAATTGTCTTGGAAACACTGACTCAACAACAAGGATCACAGACCAATTTTTAATCTTACAAAGGAGTATGATCAAGAGACAAGCGAATTTTCCAACCTAGACACAAAGCGAGTGAAAAGGTGTCATGTTCAAAAGTGACTCTTCCATAGAATACAGGTTTAGACACATTTCTTTCCCAATTTCCCCCCCATCATTTCTGGCGAGTACCTCTTTATTTTTATGCAATATTGAGGAGGATAACATATGCTTGTAATGTAATATCATCCTCTAGATGAGTCCCTTGGAGTATGTTTAATGAACCCTAGGAAGGAGTGGTTCGATCCCATATGGGCCTTTCGATGTTTGTTTAACGAGTCCAAAGATAGAAAACTCGGGGTTTTTCATGTTTAGAGAGTCTGAAAACACTTAAAGAGAAATCTCTCAGTTCCTTTTTTGTAAAGTAGTCCGATGAGACCAAAAAAGAGATAAACTATCTCTCAACAGATGTTTTCTTCAAATTCTTTAACAAGCGTGAAAAGAACAAGGTCGCTCGACAATCTTTTCATGTTTAGAGAGTATAAAAAGAGCTTAAAGGGAACTCTAGTGGGTTCCTTTTTAGTATAACCTTTACGAGTCCAAAAAAGTGATAAAATTATACTCAGTTACATTCTCATTGATTTACGAGCATGAGAAATAACAAAGACTAGGCTCGGTAACTTATTCTCATGTATTTATGAGCATGAGAAATAACAAAGACTAAGCTAGGGATTGTTTTCATTTTTACGCAAGCTTTGAAACAAAACAAAACTATGCTTGGGATAGATTTTATTTTTACACAAGATTAAAAACTAATAAAAACTATGCTTGGACCTGGTTTCATTTTTACACAAGCTTGAACTAGAGGAAACTATGCTTGAGGTAGATGGTCTCAATTTTATACAAGCTTGAACCATAGAAAAATATGCTTGTGACTTCCCAACACATGGTTGGTACTTAGCCCCCAGCTTAAGAAGCTAGCGGCTCCACTTCAGCATGAAGTCCAGAGGCTAGAAGCATTTCCCCCAAGCTTCGTTTCATCCAACTGCAAAGGAGAATGAAATAAAGCTTCAAATACTAGATGAAGGACTTGACTCAAACAAAGAGGGGGAACAAATCTATTTCATTTTTTAACGAGCTTGCCACAGAGAAGAAAAACTATGCTCGATAATCCAGGTTCAATCCCCAGACCTCTATTTCATTTGTTAATGAGCTTGACATAGAAACATGAACTATGCTCGTAACCTTCATTTCATTTTTAACGAGGTTTCCAGAGAGACGCTAAAACTATCCTCATAGTTGGTTTCATTTTTTAACGATCTTGAAATCAAAAAACAATGCTCAAATCTCTCCTCTTGATCATGGTTTCCAAGAGGACAATGCTCTGGAAGGACACCATGTCAAGGGACAAAACTCGGTCATGGCCTCCAAGAGATCTTCACTCGATGGAAGAAACACACTCTGGAAGGAACACATATCGAGGGCTGCGATAGGGGTAAGGAGATCAAGCTCTAAAAACCCTATCGAAGAGATCACCATGTCAACTACCGAATCTAATTCATCAGAAGCCAAAGTCATGGGAGACAACACCACATAATTGACATGTGGCAGGGGTGATATCGTTGGCATATAAGAACCATTTAGGGAGTTCATTGAGTGGATGATCAAGTCAGGGCCAGCAAACGAAAGTTGATCAATGGTCACAATTCTTCCATCATGTGGGAAATATATCACAAAAAAAAGAGTGGACACGATAGCTTTCATGGCATAGACATAATATCGCCCGAGGAGTAAAATGAAATCCAAGGGGTCGTGGACTACCATGACGTCAATAAAGGTATTTTTCCCTCCCAAAGTTACAGGAAACTGAGGAAGGGTCCCTAAAGGTTGACTGGTTCTTCTGTTTAAAGCTAACGGATTCTGTGTAATCGACGCAAGCTGAGGACAACCCAAAGCCTACCAAGCAATAGAGGACAAAATACTAATGGATGCACCTTCATCTATCAGCGTCTGAGGAACGTCCCAACCAAAAACCTATACTGTAATCTAGAAAGGAATGTGAGAGGAAAGACGAGGTCCAGTTAGCACACCCCAATTAAAAAGGATGGTCTCATTACTTGGAGGGGGTTCCAAGGGAGAAGGATGAATGCCTACTAACACAGTAGAGTATGTATCAATGAGAAAAAATGTGGGCAGTATCAAGTTTACTCTCGAGCGAGAGAGTAGGATCGACTGATAACGACGTCAAATCGAGCACTTGGGTTTCATTCTCCAAGGGGAGAATGGGGTCACCAGGTGGAAAGAGATTGACTGATTGGGTTTCACTCTCTAAAAGGAGAGTTGGATCGATCGTGGATGGGATCAGAGCGACCACTTGGTCAACTGGTTCAACTAAGGACGTGACCAGATTGACTGCCTGATAAACTGGATTTCACAATGAAGGGGATGGATTGATCATTTCATCAATTACCAGTGGGTCAAAAGTAAGCTTGAGATAAGCAGTTGGAAGTTGAGATGGTGAAATAGTCATGTCTTCCAGTAATTTCGAGGCTTCGTCCATATGAGGGAAAAGGTGACTTTGATGACTCCCTCTGCATAACCTACAAGGAAACTTGACCCTACTGTTCTTCTTCCCAAGGGTATCGTGAATAGTTGACGGGAGGTCATCAGTATGTTGTTCATAGGCTAATGATATGGGCTGGCGAGGGTGTGGAGACCATGCTTCTATAACCTTGGATAGACCAGGGCAATCCTTAAGAAGATGGCTACCCTTACAAATCCTACAAGGGTACTTGGGTTTACAGGTTGCTTGGGTGTTCTTGACATCATCAACACTCCCAACATGATCAACAGTAACTGGTTTCTTTCCAACATGTCTGAAAGTGGTTGGAATTTTGGACCCTTGTTTATTTTTCTTCTTCTTATTCTTCCTTTTCTTCTTCTTCTTATCCACCGAGTTACTAGCTTCAGAGATTTCACTCGACGAAGAAGATGAAATGGAAGAAGACCTTGCAAGTGGAAAAGGTGAAGAATATCTTACTGGTGACAATGGTGAAGGATCAACATGAGGTTGATGTTCTTGGGGGGAAGTTCTTACGACTGAAGAACTTACTACATTTGGAATTACCTGAGTGGAAAACAACCATATTGGTAATCCAATTGTGAGACCTAGAAGGCTCAAAGTAGCGATGTGAGGAGGACCAATGGTTTCGTAAGAAGGAAAAACAAAAGGTTCCCCTGGAAAAGGGGTTCCTTCATTGGTCATTTCGGGAATTGATGCCATTAAAACAAAGATCCAACCTAGAGTCTGTTAGGGAAAACAAACAACACACACTAAAAATCTAGGAAGCAAGCAAACAAACAAAACCTTCTCACAATGAGCACACTAGTTGGTGATGAAATCCAACATCACGGGAACAAAGTAAGAAGGGGTTGAGATAGAGTGGGTGGAAAAGTTACGTTGACGACCTACTTAACAAACTTACACCCTGGTGCAAGCTCCCACACACAAATGTGGGTATACCCTCCAAGGAGCCCAAGTGAGTTTGGCCAACATCAATTCCAGGTACCATGAATACTTTCCCCTCCATAGTCGCCTTGTGTAAATACCCTAAAGAGATAGGCCACTAAGGTTACCAATCACTATAGTGATGCCTGGGGAAACAATCGACAGTCCGATCCACGCGCAAGGGCAGGGTATCTAGCCTAAAATCAACTTGAAAGGCTTCCACTCATCATTGTGGGTATACCTTCAAGTGACCCCCATAATACATGCAATATCTACACTAAGACAAACAAAGCAGGGTGAGTAACTCTACCAGTCTCAATGTGACCTCGTGTTTTACCCTTTTGTTAGAAGGGCTTCCTAGGACAAAATGTAATAAGTGGATTTCCCCGCTCCCTAATGCAAGATTCTATGTTTGTTTGCAGCTTTAGAAAGTTATCTTTCACACCTATTCCAAAGCCCTACAACTAATCTAATGTAGGTTTTCTACCAGAAAATATAAAAATTTCTAATCAATTTTTATAAGCACTTTATTTTTAAGGTTTTTGTTACTCAAGAGGAAAATGGCATGGACAATATGGTGTTTTGACCGACTTGAAAGTTATGCATAGAGATGAAGATGCAATCTTTTCATTTCGATGAAATCTATGCTACGAGAAGGAGAAAACATTTATCATTCCAATATGCACAATGTCCCAAAATTTTAAAACTCATCAATATCAATATTTTCAAGAAGTGAGACAAATATACTGTACACCAATACACGATTCAGAATTTAAGACCAAAAATGCCAAGAATCATGCAATTTCGCTACTTCAAATGAAAGGATTCCCCCAATCTAATATAAATCAAGAAATTACAATTTTTTGTTTCAAAGAGACACTAAAACCAATAGCAAATCACCTCAAAACAAAAACAACCCAAACTAAGTTTCTCTTTTAACACGATTCATTCAGAAAAATAAAAGGAAGTATTCTTTCACTAAACAATTCTAAAGAAAAGACAATGCTTTGTAACTGAAAGACACTGAAAGAAAGAGACTAAATCCTTCAAAAGAAAACAAAGCAAATATGGCTAAAAGCAGTTTCAAAGCTATCAAGAAGACTATAAACAGGTCATAATCAAACCCAACAAATCACCCCAGAAACATATCATAGATCTGGGTAGGGAAAACCACCAATTTTTTTTTTTTTCACAATTTCCGTAGGCTGGAAGAATAACACAGTGCGGAAATCATTGATTTCTACAGGCTAGCTATGGGTAGGGTGTGGATTTTCCGCACTGGTATAAATAAGTAGGGTGCGGAAATCCTAAGTCGTCACACTGTCCCTTAAAGCAGGGTGCGGAAATCAAATAAAAATGGAAAAAATTAAAAATTAAGAAGGTTTTCCAATGAAATTTATTAGTCAAAGAGTCAAGTTGGATCTCCCAGTGACTTAGAAAACAGAAACCAAGTAATCAAAGCAAGAAAACAAGGAAAACTAGGAAAACATTATGCTCCCCAGTGGAGTCGCCAATTTTGTTGTCAGATAAATCGGTGAATGCGGACATAAATTAATCTCCCTAGATCCACCTGGATCTAGAACAAAACAAGACAAGACATGGTGCTTTCCCTAGGCTCTAATCATCAAATTTAATACCAAACAAAATATGAGAGACATACCTTTAAGTGTCTCTTCCTTATGTCTTTGTTGTTCATGTTTCGCTTTGGTGCTCTTGTGATATCAGATCTACAATGACACAAACCAACCAAAGTGAAAGCAACAATAGTAGATTCAATGAAAACCTAAACATGTGATCAAGGAGTCATGTAATAAAATGCTAATGATTTTATGGGAAATAAACATGCCACTTTATTATATAATGTGGAAGAAAGATAAAACTAGATGCCTTGATGTCGTAAGGTTCCTTCCAACAATTCCTTGCTTCCCACACACTTCTTGATCCAAGGATTCTGAGACCATGGATCTGATAGCTACTCACAATCTATCTTGACAAAGAAAAGATCAAAGCCAACATAAATTTCCCAAGCTCAATCCAACCCAATCAAGCTAACTTTCTCCATGAGAGTTCCTCTCCTTTTATAAGATGAAGAGGATAAGGTGAGAAGTTTAGGATGAGCCCACTAAATCATGAAAGCGAGTAAGGTCCAAACCATTTGGAAGCCACCTCACCATAGAAGCTTCTCCTTCTAGAAGCATTGATAAAATGCTCATATTTTCCCATGTATGGAGGTCACCGCACCCTAGCTATAGTATAGCCTGCGGAAACTCCACACTCTAGCTATAGATAAAGGTACAAAAATTAGGCATTTCTGCACCCTGCATATATAGCAACTAACGAAAATCCTCCAAAATAGGGTTTTTACAGAGGAAAACACAACTTCTTCTCTCAGGAAAAATTCTTCTCCCTTCTTTCTTTAGGATTTCAGGCTACTAACCCCTCTGAAGGAAACAGATAGGTTTACATCATTAACATTCATATGGATGACAAAAATAATGTGTAACAGTCAGTAAGTTGAAGCAAGGGTGAGTAGGAGGAAGAACTTGAGGAGAAAAAGTAAATATCTGCTATGGATATCTTGTCTTCTAGCAGCCTAAGTGTTATAACACTAAATTGCACCACACATGCTTACCTGGAATCAGGCCATATCATATCCCTTCTTTTCCAAATAACTGCTAAACAAATCTTTAAAAAACCTCTTTTATAAAGGCCCACGCGCCCTACTCCATTACTACACGCGTGTACATGCTGGCTGACCTAAAACAGCCCGCCTGTACTGACAAAAGCACGAAAAAAGGAAATTTTCTGGCAGAACACAAAAGCTATGGGTGAGTTAACTAAAATTCTCAGCCATGCATGGCCAAGGGGTCGTCCAAATACCTAGCTCCTTATAGCCTATAAAAGAAGGGGTAGGGGTCCCATTTGGAGGGAGGAAAAATATAGCAAAGAAACTCTACCCATTTCTGTATTTCCATTGTCCCAAACCTTTAGCCTTCCTTGTGCCAAAGGAAATACAAAGCAAAGAAATTGGACGATAGTTGAAGAGGATCCCAGGATCAAGTTCGCGGAACGGTGGCCAGTCTCAACTTTTGTAAGTTGACTCATTCAAAGTAATAAAGAAAGTGCTTTTCCCATCCCAATTCATGAGTTATTCATATTTTGCTAAGTACAGGTTTGAATATCTAACCCGTTAGTCTATAGGTAGTATGCATGTGTAGTTGTTTCTTGTCTTGTATGCAGGTCAGCATTGGAAAGGAGAACTTCGAACAAGTAATCAAGTGTGACAATGGATCAACATCAAACACCCGGAATGAGGTAGGTTGATCTAACCATGCATTCACTAAAAAGAAATGGGATTTAAGTCTGGGAACGAAGGTAGAAAGTAGATTTTCTATAGGTCATATATGAATGCAAAGTCTAACCCTATTTGCTAGTATGTAAGGAGATTTCCCTCACAACAAAATTGGCGACCATACTAGGGAGTCTCTAGGGTTCCTGAAATTTTATTTAGTTTTTGGGTAGTTTAAAAGACTAGTTTTTCTTGCCTATTTTTTCTTTTAGTTTCTGTAAGGTCTGAGCTAGTAGGGAGTCTATTTTTCCATACCATCTTTCTCTATTATTTGATTGACTATGTTTTTTTCAGGACCCACAGAGGTACACGCGGCCTGAATAAGGTCTGCACGTGTGTACCCGTGCCCTACTCTCTTAGAACCAGCATGTGAACGCTAGCTAAAGAAGTAGCAGTAGCATGTAGAGTTCAAAGAATTTTTGAGGCAGTCATCCTCTTCCCTATTAGAATCACACATTCTCAGGGGTTTTATAGAATTTTTTCTGAGACCTGGTTGTTTGCAGTCTTATCTCAAATTGTTTGTCTTTATAAATTTTTCCTTTCATTGTTTGTTTTTTCTATTAAAAAAGAGTGTCCAAGCCTTCAGGAGACTCTGGTTATCAATATCAGTGGTCTCTTCCTGGTTTGGTCTGTATGTTTTTAGTTTTTCTCAAAGTTTAGAGATACACGTGGCCTGAACAAGGTCAGCCCGCATGTACACGCCCTCTATCTCTATACATCTTGTGTTCACATGCTAGTTATTGGATTAACAGTAGCGTGCTTGTACAAGATCATTTTTGTTGAGGGTAAGGCAGTCATCCTTTCCCTTGATGAGAATTATACCGCTCAGATATTTGAATCTCTGTCTTAGCAGTCAATAGCTTAGGATTAATATTACCTTTAGCTTGTTTTTTCTCATTTAAAAAGTTGTCATAAAAATAAAAGAATTTTTATAAGGTTTTTAGACAAGGGTGAGAGTCATTTTTTTTTAGTTGCTAGTGTGTGATTTCTTGAAGTGATTCTTTGCGATCTGCAATTAGGCTAGAATTGTTTTTCTTGGTTTTTGCTTGTTGGTATTTTTCCTTTTTTTCTTTATTAGCATTTAAATAAATAAAAAATCTCCTTTCATTTTCTTGTTTGGTTGAAAAGTGTGTTTCTGCATTATTAGCTAGGGAAAAGTCGTTTATTTCATAAGTTTTTGCAGTTTACTTAGATCATAAGTAGCTTGTAGTCAATTGAAATTTCTTTTGAGTTTGTTGTCCAAAATATTAGAAAAGTTAAAAAACAAAAAAAAAATTGAAAAGTTGTTGAAATTTTGCGTTAAGAAAAATTTTTGCTTCCAGCTTTTTACTCATTTTTTCTTTCGTCTTTTACACATCATCAGTTTAAATTCCATACCCCTTGACATAATACAAATCCATAAAATTAACGCTAAAATCTAAAATTTATTAGACTTTCATGTTTGTAGGGTTAACCAACTAGTTCAGGATTAGGGCCTTGGATTAGGTTGGAGAGGAAACTCTTCAAGGCCATTTCAAACCAAACATTGGAGTCTAAGTTAGGGAGTTTCTAAGTCCAGTATCATGGAAGTTATCTGGGACCCCCCTCTAACACAGGGGATAAACACGAGGTCGCATGCGGAAAGGCAGCGGAGATAACCCCTCCAAAGCTGGACCAATCGTAGTGGAGAACACATATAGAGGGATTGTCTTGGGATTCTGTCGTTTGCATTTGCCACGGGGCTTCGTGGGTCTTGAATCCATTCGCTCAGTTGTCTTCTGGACCATTTTCTCTTGATACCCTTGACAGGTTTCTAGGCTCGATACCCTGCTCATTGTGGTCTACCCGACTTTCGATTGTACCCGCCTGGTGATTGTTCGTGCGCTCGCAACCTAGTTACCCATATTTTTTAGGGACATAAACATGTGACTACAGGGGTATACCGTGGTACCTAGGAAAGACATAGGGACATGCTTTGTAGAGTATACCCAAAGGGTGCTTCCATTTTTGAGTTGCACTTGCACCGGTAAGTTGCTCTAGTGTTGGTTGTTGTAACTGTTCTTCCAATTAATTTAGTGTTTGCCTGTCTTATCTCCTAGGGATTTTTTTTTAGTTTGTGTTACTTTTGAACGTTTAGACTACCTTAGAGTGTCTTGAATATTCTCACACAGTGGAGGATCCCGATCTCCGTTGGTCATGAAGGCTTCTTGGCCTACCACCGATTACACTGGAGCCACCCCCGCCACCATTAACATGAAAGCTATACCAACAAGGGACTTTTGAAGCAACCGGGTCATAAGAAATTGTGCCTGCCCAAAAAACAGTGTCACACACCGCAATGGAAACAACTGTTACTACTTCTTCTGGGAATTCTTCAATTCCCACTACGGTTGTCACCACAGGAGCGTTTCCACCTCCTAACCCACTGTCACCGGTCCGAACCACCATGGTCTTGGCCACCACTACCTCGCATAGTGGTCCAATACTATCTTCAGTGGCAGCCACACCCCCTTTTACACCAAGTGTGATAGGCCCTCCATTCTCATATGGGATGTCTAGTTCAGGTACAAGTCTTGTACTTTCCTACTCCACTTTACAGACTTTAGGTCTGGGGGCAAGGATCTCTAGCGCTCCTCTACAAGGTCACATGAGGGGAACTCCTGCTCCTTTTAACGCTTTCCCTTATGAAGGAGGTCATATCCCTCCTTCGTCCGCTTCACTCAGCGGCTCGCATCAGCAATACGTCGGGCAACCTACACACAATAGTTTATTTGGAGCGGGGAGTCAAGGACCACCTTCGCATAGTATGCTGACAGGTTCCACACCATTTTCTTTGAACATAACGTTTGGTAATGATGTCTTCTCATAAGTCACTTTCCCGACTGGGGGCAATCCCATTTTTGGACAATCTACTCCTATGCAGGGTACTATTCCTGCATAGGGGGCAAACCTAGGAACTTCTTCTGCATCAGGGCCTTGGAATTCTTGGTAAGGATCCGTTCCCTCGTCCGGAATTCCAATCCAGGGTAATTCTTTCCACAATCAATGGAACCCCCGACAAACCACTATTCCTATCCCCACGGGACCAACATGGGGTAACCCTTCCCAAAGTCCTTTGAATGTAATGCATGCCCAACCATCTATGTCCTATTTTGAAAACCAGTCGATGATGTCTCCACATACGCAAAATCCATACACTGGCCAGGGCCATGGTTTCTACCAGAATCCGGGCCAGCAACCAAACTTTTCCTGGCAACCTGGTGCCAGTCAAACTCCAGGCCCCTTTTTCCTAAGTTATCACCAACAACCCAAAATACCTTTCCTGGTGACTTTACACTTGCCAGATTTGACAAGGTTGTTGAATGACCCTATTTATCACGATCCGCGTTGGCCTCCTATGCCAACGAAGTTTCCTTCGAACATTCCAAAGTTTGAAGCCAAGACTAATAAAGATCTAGGAGATCATGTGACTACCTTCCATAATTGGTGCTCATCTAACTCATTGAAAGATGACTCCGTACAATTGTGATTGTTTCAATGTACTCTCATTGGGAATGTTGTGAAATGGTACATTGAGCTCGATCTCTCAAGATACTCTTCCTTTGGCGAAATGGTGATGACTTTCCTGAACCATTTCTAGTTACCTGTGAGATACGATGCTGGCACAGAGCTTCTCGCCAATTTCGAACAGAAAACAACGGACCATATCTCTGATCACATCCGAGAATGGAGACACCGGAAGAGTTTAATCAAGATGCCAGTTCCACCAACATTCATTCTTGAGTGGTTCCTTAAGTCTTTGGTCCCGCAGTTGTCCAAAGATGTCGTGATGTCGGGAGTATTCTTCGAAGAAGAGGCCATCATGAGGGCTCAACAATTTGAGCTCATATATTCTCAGTCCAATTTATTATACAACATCTTTCCAGATGCACCACGTTCAATCCTTGATAAAACTAGATAGAGAGCTGGACCACATGCTGATGGTATTGTTGGTTCAGCACAAATAAATCCCATTGAGCAATTGAAAAATCAATTGCAGCAGTTATCTATACAACACACAGCGGCCAACCAAACTACTGCTTTGGTTTCTCCCCCTACCAAAACATCGGAGGTACACACCATGTAGTCGACTAACCCAAAGTCCACCCAGCAGCCTGAAGGGAAGAAAAAACAACAAAAGAAGGGTAAGGGGGATAAAAATCCTACCGATAATGTTGGTGTGGACAACATTGAGAAACAAAAGGTGAGGTATCCATGCAACTTGTGCGCGGAAGACCACCCGACCCATCTATGTCCTCGGCTTCCAGAGGCCCAAAAGTTTGTGACGCAGCAACAACCTGCTGTGTTGACTAATCCATTTCATCATGGGAAAAATCTAACCCAAGCCTTGGCAAGCACGGAAGGGGGCAGCCAACAACCCCCTCCACCTGCGAACAACCCCACATCCATGAACGTCTACATGGTGAGGGGTGATGCTTTTATATCAACTAGAGCACATGACTATAGTAAACCAAGAACTTATGAGAAAGGTAAAGAAGTTGAACTCCCCTCTGTTCCTCTATAGATTGAGAACACATTGGGCGAAACAATGACACGCATTCCAAATGGCACATTTAAAAAATCTTCTCATAACCCAAATGCAAGGGCTGCCCAGAACTACTATGTGGTGGAAGATTTATCACAAACCCCTTGTGCGATGTATGCTTTGGAGGTCCTCCAAAGCTACCCTTCTTAGAGGAAAGCCTTGTTAACCACTTTAGTCTCTACCAAGACTTGTAATCCAGGTACAATCATATTGTATACAACCAACTTAAAACCTCGTCTGCTTTACCATGTAGAGTTTCAAATAGTAGTGGTTTATCCCATGAAAATTTTTACTCAGAATATCTTTTGCATGGTGGTTGATGAGGGTGCCTTGACATGCATAATGTTGTTGGCATGTTGGAAGGCCATTGGCCAGCCTATTTTGTCTCTGTCACCTACTCTCCTTGCCTCTTTCAATGGTCATTCATTCTGACCACATGGCATTATTCCTTCTTTACCTGTACAGTTAGCAGGGAAGATCGTATGTGTCGAAGTAGAGGTAGTCGATGCTCCCCTCAACTATAACCTCTTGTTAAGAAGGACTTGGACTTATTCTATGCAATATGTGGTTGCTACAGTTTTCCAGGTCTTGTTGTTTCCACATGAGGGCTAGATAGTGACCATCAATCAATTGTCTTTCTCTAGACCTGACCCAGCTTTGGGGGCATCCATGGTCCCGATGATTGATAATCCTCAACCAGGTGTCATCAACATAGGATTTGGTTTGTGCCCATCCTTGATGGGTACCTTCGATTACCCACCCCCTCACGGCGATATCAAATTTATATCCAATCACCATAAGGTTGAGATTTTTCAAGTTTCGTCGTTTCACACGACTTACTTCAAGGATCCATGGATACTTCCTTCCCCATCGCCCACAATGGATGAGACAGGGTATCCAGGCATGTCCATTCCCTTGTCTGCAGCTGAAGTAGCGTACTCTTTAGTCCAGCAAGCTTCAACTAACACTGATCCAACTCCTGCACAAGAGTTAGATCCACTTCTAGAGCTTATTTGGGCTCAGGGTTCTCTCGCTAACAATGATTTGTTAGACTTAGTCTTGCCTTCTGACGAAGCAGTAATCGAAGAAATGACTAGTCCAGACAAACCTTGGGAAGATCTTCATCACAGATCATATTTTCTCCTAGAGTTAAGCCGAATTGAAGCAGGAGAATTCACCATGATCATGATGGGAGATCAGTCGTACCCTATTAATCTCTTAGATACACACGACATTTATGATGAGGGTAATATGGAAACTATCATTGAAACTGTACCGATCAATATCTCCCAAAAACCTGGTGTCATGGAGAATGTCTTCGTCAGAGCGGATTGCTCCCCCGAAGAGATTCAAATCTACACAGATATTTTCAAAGAATTCTTTGCCCGGTCTTATGAGGAAATGCCAGGTATCGATCCAAAAATAGTTGAACATGAGATCACAACATATCCTGATGCCAAGCCTGTTCGATAGAAGATTCATCTAGTTAATCCTAAGAAAGCAACAACCATTAAGGTTGAGGTTGATAAACTACTAAAGGTAGGTTTTATCTATCCTATCCATTTGACTCAATGGGTGTCAAATCCTGTGCCGGTTAATAAAAAACAAGGCATGATTCGTGTATGTACCGATTTTCGTGATTTGAACAAGGCATGCCCCAAAGATAATTTTCCAACACCATTGATCGACCAGATCATTGATGAATGTGTTGGTTGTGAATCCTTTTCTTTTATGGACAGTTTTTCAGGATATAATCAAATACAAATCAAACCCGAAGACCAACAGAAAACGACATTCCTTTGTCCTTGGGGTACATTCGCATATCGTAAGATGCCTTTTGGTCTTAAAAATGTTGGAGAACCTTTCAGTGGGCCATGTATTTTTCTTTCCATGACCTCAAGAATATAGTCGAGGCCTATATAGATTATTTAGCATCACGATATCGCAAGAGAACGGATCATCCCACACACCTTAGACTTATCTTCGAATGTTGTTGCTACTTTCGGATTCGCTTGAATCCAAACAAGTGAAGCTTTTGCGTAACGTCAGGAAATTTGTTAGGTTTCATCGTATCAACAACATGGATAATGTTCGATCCTCTCAAGGTGGAGGCAATAATCCATTTGCCTCCCCCACACACAATCTTTCAACTTTAGAGTCTACAAGGTAAGGCGAAATTTTTACGATGCTTCATCGCCAACTATGCCGAAATCACCAAGGGATTTATGCGCTTACTGAAGAAAGACATTCATTTTTAATGGGATGATGTCATTCAACGCTCTTTTGACGCATTAAAACATGCTTCTCAACGCTCTTTCATGAATTTAGAAATGATACGAAACTCTTGTTTTATGAAAAGTCGAAACCCAAAAAAGAAAAAATCTAGGCCTTAAGGATACAAATTTAAGTTCTGTTTCAACATAGGATCCAACTGGGGACCTCATCTCCCTGTGGGACGAGGAGAACATGTAGACTCAATGCCTTCATTGGGTAAATGGTGTCAAGGGTTTATCACTGTTAAACTGCTAAAGGAGAAGAAAAAGAGATTTCATTTCAACCTTTGAAAATCTTTTAAAAACTTATTATTTGCTTTAAACTCAGTTGTAGTCTTCTTCATAATATTATCCTTCTCGTTCTGAATATAAGTTAGTATTAATATGATTAGAACAATTTTAGAAAACTCAACAGATTTGTAAATTTTGGCTTGCATCAATCGAAATAAAATTTATAATTTTAATTGGGGAGCTCTATCTTGACTTAAGATGAATATCTGGTTTCAAAAAACTGATAACTAGAATAGAGTTATAGATAAGTATGACAACCTTACAGACACCTTAGATATTGCTTCACTGCCATTGGGCCTGTTCAGTACCCCGGTGAAGTTATCTAACCCTTTTTACTGAATTTCCTTTCACCGCTTCAAGTGCTAATTATATATTTATATGCAGATATTGCTTCACTGCCAGCAAGCCTGTTCAGTAGCCCAATGAAGTTATCTTTTTCTTTTATATTTAGACGAGGGAAATCATTTAAATGAATTTCCTTTCATCATCTTTGGGACTAGATGGGGGAAATCAAATATGAATTTCCTTTCACCATCTATCTTATAGTTAGCTTATGCATACGAAGTGGGGGCAATCAGTGATACTTGAAATATAAGGGGTGGTTATCTATGTAAAATTTTACAATAGAGGTTTGTCAACCTGTTTTGATTATTCTAGACCAATCTTTTCTAAACTTTCAAACCCCCTCAGTCTGTAGAGAAAAAGGGAAAGATTATTTTCAGGGGTTTTCTTTTGAGCAAGCTTAAATCCTCA
>ML798403.1:54696-67912 GCA_009831015.1 Picea engelmannii
GTCTTTCCAAAGGGATTAGACCCTTGGGAATTTGGTTTTTCTTGAGAACAAGCATTCGGTGATTTGCAATTTTATCGTGAAATTCTTTAGAATCCTCCCCCTCTTGCATGATCCAAATAGGATCATTTTGATTTTCTTGATCGATATGCGTTTCTGCAAATTCATCTAATGATTCTAGAAACTTTCGAAGCTGCTCATCGTCTTCAAAAAAATACCAATGTTGTATGTTATTTGGTATCGAAGGGAGATTTCTCATTTGTATATGATATTTTAATTTAAAAGCAGTCGAGGGTGTGAAAGTTGATGCAACTTTGGCTAAAGCATCAACCTATTGATTCTCAGATCTTGGGACGAAATGAAAATTTACATATGAGAAGAAGTTCTCGATTAAATCCCAGACACAATTCCTATAGGACCGTAATCTAGGATGCTTAGCCTAATACTGCCGATTCACCTGTTTTATAATTAACTTGGCGTCACCAAAGACTTCGAGTTTCTTAATTTTCATCCTTCTAGCAGCTTCTAATCCTATCACTAAAGCTTCATACTCGCATACATTGTTTGTACAATCCACATTCCACTAAATCCTATATGAAAAAGGAATAAAAAATTGATCATCGGGAGAAACAAGAAGTGCTCCTGCCCCGGCTCCAAGGAAAGACGAAGCACCATCAAAATACATTTTCCACACACCAGTGCTATATACATTTTTCTCTGTTTCTTTTTTTTCAATTTTTTCTTCTATACATTTATCGTCTACATCTACTTCAAAATCGTCATCAATAGATAATATACAATTTCCTAAATCTTGGTCGGCAATATAAACTGGATGATTGTTGGGGTTGTTTGGGTCACCTACAGTAAATGCCAACCTAGTCTCTCTGTAAAGACGAGTGTATTGGCCTCCAAAAACTGGAATTGTAGCATATGTCATATCCAGCTGGAGAGATCCTCCAAGCTTGGCGCCCCATGATCTAGATAATAGAATACCATATTTTGGGGGAATGTCAGTGACCACTACATCCATAAGAATACTTTTAGCAGGTATTTGAGCCAAACCTACCACTAGGTCTTTAATCATACATATGCATTTTACTTTCCTCGAATCGAAAGAATATAAGTCGCCATAGGGCCTTGTGATTTCAAGACCAAGTTTTTCCATAATTGCCTTTGGCATAACATTGTGAGAAGCTCTGGAATCCAACATACAATTATGGAGAAGGTGGTCAAACAGGGTTAACGTAATATAAAAAGGATCCATGGTGTCTCTTGCACCTTCGAAGTGTGGACCGAAGACTATGTTTGGTTTGTCATCCTCTAAGGTGATGACGTTGGTCTGGCTTTCATCTTCGGAAAAATTAATCATCTTGTCGATTTGTTTTCTATATATGGGATTTTTAGCTAACTCAACAAGGGGAATAGGAATTTTGATTTTATTTATTTTGTTTTCCAAATTGAAGCTTCCTAGAGCCTTGTCATTTTCAATGTTCGGGGCTTCCATACCTTTCTTTTCAGTTTTTCGTTGAGATGTGAAATTTTTTTCGTTTATAGGAGCTTGTGTTTTCACAGGAGTGTTTCTACTGGTTCTGACTGGACAGGTTGTGTATCAGCTATTTTCTTTTCGCAGACTATTTATCAACAACTTTTGGAGTTGCCTCATCAGTTTTGCTTCTTGGCAAACTCTTTTTCGTCGGAACATTTGGGAGACTTTTATTTCTTGGTCTTAAATTATATTTTCCCTATAGTTGAGATATAATATCATCTGCAATATCTTGATATGTGAATTCATCGGTCATATTATTGCTAACATGTTCTTCTGATGTACTTTCTTTACTTAAAGATTCTTCGTAATCCTGTCTCGATAAATAAAGTGATTTATTGTCATTGCCAAGGTTACTAATATCTTCATCAATTTCTTCAAATCTCCTAAATATTCCTCTCCAATGTAGTTTTCACTTTTAAAGGGTGTTGGAATTTTTTTATCTTCATTCTTAATTATTTTTTGTGGTCCCTGAGGATCAGGATTTTTTTGAAAATCTTTTCTAGGGAAATTATCTTTTTTCGATTTCTCTAGTTCCATTTTTGAGATCTTGTCTGAAAGTTCTCGAATGACCCTAGAGATCTCTTATATTCTATCTTCTGAGGATTTTCCCAATCCTGAAGATCCACCTTGATCTTTAAATTTCCTATTTTCTTTGTTTCCAATTTCAGTCTTTGCTTTTATTTTCCCTGATGCCATCATGTTTGATTCAATCTCAAGTGCATCATCTTGCATTTTCATGAGATCTGTTGATCTCCTTTCTCTCAATAATAAGGCGAAGTCGGGATCAAAAGCGCCAACAAAATTCACTTTTGCTATAGGTTGTGAAGGTTTAAATTCAACTGGAATTTTATTATACAACTTATTGAACCTCTGTGTGAATTCTAGAATTGATTCAGAGTTTTTCTTTCTAAGGGCTCCAAATTCAGTCAAGTAGTAGAGGTGATCCTTCCTCTCTCCCCATTGTCTAATAAATTCACTTTCAAGTTCTTCATAGGATCTTAAAGATACAACTGCGAAGGATCGGAACCAGGTCCTCACCTGTCCCTCGAAAGTTTGAACGAGGAGTCTAGAATAAACATCTTCATGTTCTATTCCAAGTATGTTAGAAAATTGATCAAAAAAATTTATTTGTTCTTGGGTAGTCAGATCACCTTCCCCTATAAATTTTGGAAGGCTTTTCATATAATTCTCGGGGAGATCATGAAGAGGAACGGGAAGAACAAGTGGAGCATATCTAGCAGCTACTTTAGCGAAAATCCCAGGAAGCGGTACTTGACCACCTCCAGGGACACCACCTCCAGCTCCAGCACCTCCTTGTGCAGCCATGGTTAGATTTGAGGCTGAAGTTCAGAAAGTGTGAGGAGAAGATTCTCTGAAATCTGGGGAAGAAACTTCACGAAATGAGAAAGTATCGAATGAGAGGGGAAGTGAAAGTGATATTTCAAGAGTTTCTGAAGTGTTTGATTGCATAAAGTCAGGCTGACATATAGTATATGTGGGTAAAAAGACTTCTTTAAGTGATTTTCGTGATTTTAAAATATTTTACGGATCGGAGACTAGCGAGGTCTGCTTGCTATCTGGGTTTTTTTTGGTGTTCTTTTGGCTAATAGCCAGTTTAGTTATTGTGGAGTCGCCAAGTGAAAAATATTAAGCCTTAGAAGGTTTTTTGTCCTTGTTCACTATCAAAAATAGAAAATGTCAATGACGTTCTTCCCAGGGAAAAGATTCATTTCTTCATTCCCCAGCAACGACGCCAAAAAGATGTTATTCCTGAGTTTATACTTTAAGGCTATAAAGTATACCGTCAAGGCATCCGTAAATATTAAAGGAATAATTTGAGAATAAGAATTCAAAGGAAGGTTAAAGAAGAATCAATTTCTCAACTGTCTCTGTCTTGCTTCCTGTTGTTCTTAGATGCTAATGTCTCTCTGATGCAGGAGCATCGCTCACTCATCAAGCGAGCCAGCGCGTGGAGCAGAAAGACAGCTGGACAGCGCCAGCATACAATTTTGAATTACTTTGGGATTGTTGCACCGCTCTTTAATGAATCCATTCATAAAGAAGCGCACTTGTGTTGTAAAGGGGACCTTGAGCCATTAAGCTCTCATCCTTAATAGATAGGAAGGCATTTAATAGGATTAATGTTGTTAGATAGGAATTAATTGTAGATTTGATAGTTGTAGAGTTCGAGAGGGCAAACGGAATATAGGCACCCTCCTTTGTACATTGTAACATATCGAGGATCAAGCATTCAGAAGAGAAGAGCAAGCAGAGAACCTGTGAAGAACACCCATGTACAGATTTGAGTTAATAGAGAAGATTCTTTGATTCAAATTCATGTCTGGTGTTGTTTCTCTGTGGGTATGTTGCTTATGTACTCATGAATGTTTTGTTTTCCTTGTATGCATTTGCTTTTGAATATGCTGTGCATGTGATTTCAGAGGTTTACTGAAGTCTGTGAGAGAAGAGAATGAGTTTCAATTGTTTCTCTGTTTGAGCCGGGAGATTCCTGCATAGGGTGCAGTCAAATTCATCTGCATAGAGTGTGTTGATGAGGCTAGACAGTTAAACTCTCATTCTCGTTCACCCAGAAGTTAATTGGGGTCTAATAGGGTCGTGCAAGAGAAGTGCAGGCCGAATTTGAAGTCTCAGTAGCAGCCTGAGTAAAGGAAGGTATAGACTACTGTTGCAAGGAGTGCACAGAGTCTAGAAGAACTCAATACTTTGAGAGTTGTTGGGTCGAGTGCGAGAGTCGTGTGACAAATCTCTGAAGGAGTCAGAGTTGACAAGCTCTGGAGGACTAGTTCCTTCGTTACGCAGTAGAGAAGTGCTAGGAAGCGGCTCAAGGAAGGGTCGAGTAGGCGGAAGTTATTGATCGAGAGAATTCCTTACTGAGAAGGAATCGACAGCCAGGACTTGTAGGAGAGATTCGCGAAAACCCGTCGATCGTCAGATCTGGAAGGAGCAGCGAGGGACTTAACCCTTGAGCGCAGGAGGAACCAAGGCCATCGGGATTCGGCATATCAGGTTTCTCGGGCAAGAGTTTCATGGGTGTTGAAATCATGAATAGTGATTTCCCGAATTAATTGGAGCCGTCGATCATCATAGGGACAGGTGGCGCGAGATCCCGGAAGGTCGGGATTCGACATTCGGGGTTTTATCGTGCAAAGGAATTTCGACCGGTGAAATCGTGATCCCGCGATTCCTGATAGAGCAAAGAGAGGAGGTGATGTGGTGCGAGATAGCGCATGTGCCATCGGAGTTCGGGGTTCAGATATTTGCAGTGCAAGCGGATCACGACAATTTACGTGCCAATTTCCCGATAGGAAAATCCCCGACAGGCGTGAGAGCGTTGACTGTTGACCATCGGGTTTCGAGGTTTGGTTAGTACAAGAACGTGCACACAGGCTTCGCGATATCGCGAAACCCAATTTCCCAATAAGCGAAGGGGAGATCGAAGGAGGAATTACTGTGGGTAGTGAGAACTCCCGAGAGGAGTTGGAAGAGTTCATTGACTCTTCGGGCCTGTGCGAAAGAAGGTCCTGGTGAGAACGGGTTGGACCGTGAGGGTCAAGCAACCTTGCACCAAGTGGTATCAGAGCGGGAGAAGAGTTCTCTTTGTTCAGGTAGTAGAGATAAGTGGATTACACCATGTCGCCGAGAAGAGAAAGGCAGTCACCTGATCGAGAATACAGGGATGCCCAAAGAAGAGGTAGGCTAGCAGGAAACCCAGAAATGGAGCACCAGATGAGAGATCTCCGAGCAAGGCTTGAGGAGATGGAGACAACGCAGAGACGCGGAGTCGGCGCTGGAGAGTTCAGTGATTCTGAGGTGGAAGAGGAAGTTAGGCATGATGAAGGAGAAGTCACAGCAAAGGACACCTCAACAGAGTGGTTGATCAAGGCCATTGCCAGAATGAGCTCAAAGACTAAGATGGACATTCTCGTCTATGAGGGGAGTCTAGATGCAGAAGAGTTGTTGGATTGGATCCGAGCACTCGACACCTACTTCGATTATGAGGATATCGAAGAGGACAAGAAGGTAAGGCATGCTATTACCAAGCTGAAGGGACATGCAGCGTTATGGTGGGATGAGTTGCAGGCTGATAGGCGCTGCAAAGGTAAACAGAAAATCAAGAGCTGGGATAGGATGATCGCAAAGTTGAAAGAGAAATTCATCCCGAGAGATTACCAAATCACTCTGTTCAGGCGAATACAAAACCTGAGGCAGAAGATGATGACAGTCAGGGAATACACTGAAGAGTTCTACAGGCTCAATATCAGATCTGGTCATCGGGAGAGCGATGATGAGAAGGTGGCGAGATATTTGAATGGTCTGAGGTATGACATTCAGGATGAATTAAGCATGGTTACCATCTGAAAAATTGAGGATTCGTATCAGATGGCTCTAAAAGCCGAAGAAAAGCTGAGCCGCAAGAAAGGGCAGCGAGGGCAAGGCAAAAGTCAGCCCAGAGGCAAGGTAGTTGCTCAGGAAAAATTCCATAAGCCCAAGGAGGAATCGGAGAAGCCTCAGGGTAAACTTGAAAGAGGTGGAACCTCACAGAGGCAGCAATATGCTGAGCTGAGGAGGCAGCATACAGAGCAGGGTGGTGGTTATGTTGATGCCAACACATTTCCTCGTACCCGAGGTAGAGGAAGAGGCCGAGGTGGAATCATCACATGTTTTACATGTGGAAAGGACGGACATAAAGCCGTTGACTGTCCATATAGGAAAATGGACAGAAGTGAAGCTCACATCACTGAAGCGCAGACGCGTGATGATGAGAACGAAGATGCAGACAACAGAAGATCGCTTGGGATGCATAAAATTCTTTTGACACCTGAGAAAGAGGTGGAAAGCTCAGTGCAGAGGAGCAGACTGTTCAAAACGGCTTGCACACCCAGGGACAGGAAATGCAAAGTCATAGTGGATAGTGGAAGCACCGACAATCTCGTTGCAACTGAGATGGTGGAAAAGCTGGAGCTGGAAACAACTAAGCACCCGAGTCCATATAAAGTCTTGTGGTTACAGAAAGGACACCGGGTAAGTGTCACTAAACAATGCTTAGTTAAATTCAAGATTGGGAATTACCATGATCAGATTATGTGTGATGTTATTCCCATGGACGTATGTCATATATTGCTGGGTAGACCATGGCAGTATGACAGGAATGTGATTCATGACGGGAAGATGAACACATATACACTAGAGAAGGATGGGAGAACACACAAATTGCTTCCGATAAAAGATAAAGAAGTGAAGCCAGAAGTAAATAGCACAATACTTCTCATGAGTGGGAAGGAACTTCTCATAGAGATGGAGAAGAACGAAGATCCACAATTCTTTGTTGTCAGGAAGCCGAAAATTGTCCTGACAAGCACAAGAGTGGACGACTTGCCAGATGAGATTCAGGAACTGCTGGGAGAGTTCGCTGACATAGCCATTTCAGAGTTCGGTGAATCGAAGTACAGGAAAAATCCCATTTCAGATTTTGTATGGGACATAGCCAAGGGGAGTTTCTAAACTCAGGGAGTCAGAACAAGTTGGAACTAGCAGCGCTAGTGCTGAAGAGTTCGCTGAAGCAATGCAGGAACTTCACACTCAGGTGAAGCAGCGACTGATGAAATCAAATCAAGAGTATAAGCGCAGAGATGATCAGCAGAAGAGACAACATCAGTTTGAAGTTGGGGACATGGTTCTAGCACACTTAAGGAAAGAAAGGTTCCCAAGGGGAACATACAATAAACTCAAGATGAAAAAAATTGGGCCATGCAAAGTCCTAAAGAAATTTGGAGAGAATGCATATGAGCTTGAGTTGTCGGATGACATCGGGATATCTCCGATTTTTAATATTTCGGATTTGTACCCATACAGGGCTGGAGAAGTAGAAACTGGGACTGAGGAACCAGTGATCCAGTGGCAGAAACAATTACCAGTTGCAGAGAAACCGCAGATGGAGTGCATACTGGATAAGCGAGTAGGAAAGAAAACCAGGCACAAGCAGTATTTTGAGTACCTGGTGAAATGGAAAAATCACCCAGTGGAGGATGCCAGCTAGGAGACTGAGGCCATAATACAGAATCATGGACAGACCGTGCAGGAGCTCATGGATAGGAGCCCATGAAATCTTTTAAGCCGAGGAGTATGATGCAGGGGCATCGCTCACTCATCAAGCGAGCCAACACGTGGAGCAGAAAGACAGCTGGACAGCGCCATCATACAATTTTGAATTACTTTGGGATTGTTGCGCCGCTCTTTAATGAAGCCATTCATAAAGAAGTGCACTTGTTTTGTAAAGGGGAACTTGAGCCATTAAGCTCTCGTCCTTAATATATAGGAAGACATTTAATAGGATTAATGTTGTTAGATAGGAATTAATTGTAGATTTGATAGTTGTAGAGTTCGAGAGGGAAAACGGAATATAGGCACCCTTTTTTGTACATTGTAACATATCAACGATCAAGCATTCAGAAGAGAAGAGCAAGCAGAGAACTTGTGAAGAACACCCATGTACAGATTTGAGTTAATAGAGAAGAGTCTTTGATTCAAATTCATGTCTGGTGTTGTTTCTCTGTGGGTATGTTGCTTATGTACTCATGAATGTTTTGTTTTCCTTGTATGCATTTGCTTTTGAATATGTTTTGCATGTGATTTCAGAGGTTTACTGAAGTCTGTGAGAGAAGAGAATGAGTTTCAATTGTTTCTCTGTTTGAGCCGGGAGATTCCTGCATAGAGTGCAGTCGAATTCATCCGCATAGAGTGCGTTGATGAGGCTAGACAGTTAAAATCTCATTCTTGTTCACCCAGAAGTTAATTGGGGTCTAATAGGGTCATGCAGGAGAAGTGCAGGCTGAATTTGAAGTCTCAGTAGCAGCCTGAGTAAAGGAAGGTATAGACTACTGTTGCAAGGAGTGCATAGAGTCTGGAAGAACTCAATACTTTGAGAGTTGTTGGTTCGAGTGCGAGAGTCGTGTGACAAATCTCTGAAGGAGTCAGAGTTGACAAGCTCCGGAGGACTAGTTCCTTCGTTACACAGTAGAGAAGTGCCAGGAAGCGGCTCAAGGAAGGGTCGAGCAGGCGGAAGTTATTGATCGAGAGAATTCCTTACTGAGAAGGAATCGACGGCCAGGACTCGTAGGAGAGATTCGCGAAAACCCGCCGATCGTCAGATCTGGAAGGAGCAGGGAGGGACTTAACCCTTGAGCGCAGGAGGAACCAAGGCCATCAGGATTCGGCATATCGGGTTTCCCGGGCAAGAGTTTTGTGGGTGTTGAAATCGTGAATAGCGATTTCCCAAATTAATCGGAGCCATCGATCATCATAGGGATAGGTGGCGCAAGATCCCAGAAGGTCGGGGTTCAACATTCGGGGTTTTATCGTGCAAAGGAATTTCGACCGGTGAAATATCGATCCCGCGATTCCCTATAGAGAGGAGAGAGGAGGTGACGTGGCGCAAGATAGCGCATGTGCCATCGAAGTTCGGGGTTTGGAGATTTGCAGTGCAAGCGGATCATGACACTTTACGTGTCGATTTCTCGATAGGAAAATCCCCGACAAGCGTGAGAGCGTTGACTGTTGACCATCGGGTTTCGGGGTTTGGTTAGTACAATAACGTGCACACAGGCTTCGCGATATCGCGAAACCCAATTTCCCAATAAGCGAAGGGGAGATCGAAGGAGGAATTACTGTGGGTAGTGAGAACTCCCAAGAGGAGTTGGAAGAGTTCATTGACTCTTCGGGCCTGTGCGAAAGAAGGTCTTGGTGAGAGCGGGTTGGACTGTGAGGGTCAAGCAACCTTGCACCACTCTCTCAATAGCAACCCATGAACGTTCTAACTCAACCTGGTTAGTTGTTGTTTGTAAAATGGTATTAAATAAATTCAAGGCAATACTGGTTTGATCTTGAAGGACTGGTTCAATGTTGGGTTGTCTGCTACTTGGAATAGTCATGGAGGATAAAACTTTATTTATTTGTAAAAGGATTTTAATCAAATGTTACTTCAAATTTTCCAGACATGAGAACAAGAAAAACAATTTTGAAATTCAAAACAGTAATGTAAATACATTCGAGGTCGTTTCCTAGATTTGTAACAATTTTGAGAATCGTAAAATAACAAATAAACACTACAGAAAAATATGAGGCTTTAATCAAGAAAGAATCTCATATTTCGATAGATAATAATGAAAGAAAATGAGGTTTCTAACAAAAGTTAAGTATTAAGGTACAAAATATTTCAGGTCTTAAAATTACTAATAATAATTTCAGAGGAAACACTGTAAATAATTTGACATCCAAACCAATCTGAACTAGAAATCAATGATGTAGATAACTTCAAATTGATTATTCATTAGAAAAACATTGAAAGAAAAATGCAACAAAGTATAATAAACAGGGTTGAAGAATACATAGCTACAAATTTGCAGGATTCAGAATCTCGTTTGTGATCTATATTCTGATGTATTTGAAAACTGTTATTACAAATGGCTCTCTCCAAAAATTCCGAAGCCTTTTCGCAGTCTTTAGAAACTACATTTATACATTCTCATCAAAAATTTCTCGTTGGTGACTAACCAACTCCCTAATATTACGGTTACATAAAAATAATGTCAACCGTTTACAATTTCTTTCTAATTTCTAATGATAAAAAAAAATTTAAAAAGATTTTAAGCTTGCGTTGACGAACTTCCTTTCTTTGCTTCAATACACTGAATACATTTCCCCAAAAACTTCACAAAAGTCCTGGGAGCATCTGGTATCTTATTTGCTTCAAATAAGAAAAATATTTTCTGCAAATCATGCAAACGATTTTCTATCATCTTTTCTGTGAATTTAATAGTTTTCAACTTTAGATTTGATGTCACCATCCATTTGTTGATCTCTGTAATATTGATCAATTTAATTTTTGAAATCTCTGTTTTCATTTCCTCCAGCTCTTCTTTAAACCTTAGTTGGTGCTTGGCAATATTAATTTCACCTAATAATCCAGAACAGTCATCTGTTCTGATATTCAATGAAGCTCTCTCTAAGAGATCGAAAATTCCTTGGCAATCATTATTAACTTCTCTTATTATTCGTTTATATTCGGCTAGGTTTGTTTCCCACACTTTTAATATTATGTCCCCTTTAACCTGTTCAAAAATAGATAATTTCTTAATCTTTCCTACTTATTCCTTTGATGAGAAAGCCACTGCCTTCTGAAAAGTTGTTCTAGCTACTTTTGCCTCCCTTTCCTTCTGGAACGCATTCTCCAAAGACTTATTTGTTTCTTGAAAATAATTATGGACTACTTCCAGATTCAGGAACACTTTTTGTTGTTCTTCCTCTATTCTCAAATATATCTCCAATGCTTGTGTCCTGAAATTTTCAAGTTCTACTACCTGGTTAGTAATAGAAATAATTTTATCTTGTAAATGTTTGTTTTCTTCTCCCAGCTTTCGAACCTGTTCCTGTGTGACCTATATTATGTGTTTTGCCTCCTCCAAGTCTTTATTCATTTTCTGGATTTCTTGCATATCCTTTAGTCTAGCTTGTTCTAGACCCTTTTGTATTCCCCAACTAATATTTCTCTCATTTTCTTTTAATTTGTCTTGCAACTGAACTATTGTTTGGTCCTTCTGTTCGAGCATAGTTGTTAAATTGCCAACAGAATACATATTTTCTGATGCTATAGCACCCATTGTACCTACTATTTCTGTAGCAAATTCTCCATCCTTGAGTTTCTTTCCATCTATAATAACCCTATGCTTTTTAATCATCCCTTCTCCTCTTGGATGAATTTCCTGTTTCAAATTTGCTCTTCGCTTTTTACTGAAAAAGTAATCTAATGGGGGGACTTCATCTCTTGAAATCGGCTCTAGATCACTGAAATATAAAAATCCTTCATGGGGGGTTCCAAAATTTGACTACAATGGAGTTAAAGAGGTGATAGGACTACAGAGCTTTGTTGAAGCTATTCCTCCTATCTTTTCTGGAACATTTTTCATGATTTCTAGAATTGTTTCCGGCTCTTTTCTCTTCTCTGTTCCCGATTATTTTTTTTGAGAACCCTATGTGTCGAAGGTATCTCAGTATTCTTCAACTTACCTTTTTTATTTTCTTTATCATGTGTATTAGTTTCAAACCCTGGAGGGGGTCCTTCTTGTTTTTGCGGTGGGGTTGAAATTTCACCCTGTAAACTCTTAGGTAGGCAACTTCGCCTATGGATCTAAAAAGATGTGAATCCATTCTATGAGTCAGGTGGCAAGGCCTGGACTCTGTTTAGTACTTCTTCATAAGACTTAACATCTTTAAATATATCATCATAAATAGATAATTCATGTTCATATGCCTTTAGATTACAATGTATGAAATGCCTACTTATTACTTGGTAGGGGTCATATTTTCTATTATCAATATCTACTAATTTCACTTCTTCTAATGACTCATCCTCTACCTTAGAATGGCCTAAATTTGATAAAGAAAAATTTCCTATATGAACAAGGAAAGATGGCCATGATTTCTTTTGAAGTGCTTTTAATTATAATCCAACACCACCCTTTACAATTTGATAAGCTACTTCTGTTCGGTATATGTTATATTCTTTGCATGAGTAGTAGTGTCTGAGTGTCTATGTCGGGCGCGTAGGGGGGCCGAGCCCCCCGCGTGGGGATTCGAGGGTAGCGCCCCCGAAAAAAAAAATTCGGGACAACATATTTCCGGGACCACATGATATTTAGGTGGTTTTTTCGGCACATGGTTTTTTGCCAATGGTTTTCTATTTCCGGTTAAGGAATTAGGGTTTTGGACTAATCCAAGTCATTGGGTTAGGGTTTTGGATGCTGCTGGCTCCTATATGTATATTGTATTGTAAACAATGTAACACAATGTATGAATATAATATATGTTGGTTTTCCCGGTTTGGGTTTCTAGGTGAAAAATATCTGTGTAATGTTTGTATTTGCCATTGTATCTTTTCTGTTCTTTTCTGAATATCAGTTTGCAATAGATATTGTACAAGGTTAGAATTTACATTTGGTATCAGAGATTTATTGGCTTCAGGGGGATGCCTTTGTCATCAAGGGTTTGGCTCAGGACTGTGATAAGCCTTGTTACAGTGGGAGATCTGCAGTAATGTTTTTCAGGTGAAAAGAAATGGCAAGCAATTCGAAGATGGAGATCGCGAATTTTAATGGGAAAAGATTTGAGCTGTGGAAGCTCAAGATGGAAGATCTTTTGGTGGATAGAGATCAGTGGATCGCAGTAGATCCAGGTACTGCACCTACAGGAACTTCTGCAGATGACTGGAAAAAGAGGGATCGGAAGGCAAAGAGCACAATTCGATCGTGTCTCTCCGATTCAGTATTACTGAATGTGTCATAGGAAGCTACAGCTAAAGATTTATGGGAAAAGTTGGGGAATTTGTATCAATCTAAGTCCCTGGTAAATAAACTATTCCTGAGAAAGAAGTTGTATAACATGAGGATGAGAGATGGAGACTCAGTGGCAGAGCATTTGAACGCCTTCAATACTGTGGTAAGTTAGTTAGTATCTATTGATATTAAAATTTCAGATGAAGATAAATGTATCGGTTTGTTGTGTTCTTTACCAGACTCGTGGGATAGTCTGGTTGTGGCCATAGGTAGTAATACAACTTCTTTGAAGTTTGAAGAAGTGGTCTCGTCCTTGTTGTCGGAG
>ML798403.1:75787-92959 GCA_009831015.1 Picea engelmannii
TATATATATATATATATATATATATATTTATTTATTTTTTATTTATTTTTTTATTTTCTGGTATAAAAACTTAACTAATTTTTATTTTATTTTTATTTATTTACAAAATGAGAATAGATTTTCTAAAAATGAAAAACAAAACGGTATATACAATGAGAGTTTTTGTAAATTAATTATTCCATATAATGCTTTAAAAAAGCCCATTGACAGGGGCATTCAAAATTTTACCATCCAAATTTTCAAGCAGAAATGAATTTTTTCCTTCAGGAGATGCTACCTTAAATGGTCCGTACCAAATATGATCGAATTTACCATTTTTTCCTGAATCCTCTTTTCGAGCATCCTATCTCAAAACCAGATCCCTGGGGAGAAAATTCATGTCCTTGGATTTACAATCAAATAATACCTTCATGTCATCCTGGTACTTCTGCAACTTTTCATCCACTACATCCCTGTGCTGCTGAACTTCAATCAGCTCATTTATCCTTCTTGTGAGAGGATTCGATTCTTCCTTCTCGTCTTGCCATAGTTTCATCACAGGAAGTGCTAGATTTATAGGCAACACTACATTTGTTCCATATACCATTTGAAAGGGACAAGTACCGATAGACTTTTTTGTGCCTATCCAATTTTCCCATAGAACATATTTTAAATGCAAATGCCAAGACTTTTTATTTTCGTTTAACACTTTCTTGATTATACTGATTAAGATATTGTTTGAAGATTTTGCCAGACCATTTCCCTGAGGATAGTATGCTGTGGAATGACCCAGCACAATATTATATTTCTGGAAAAAGTTGACCATTTCCATAGACTTAAAATCCTGCACATTGTCTGTGACTATCATTCTGGGACAATCGAATCTAGACAAGATATTTTCTTCTAAGAAGTCTATAACTACTGAATCAGTAGCCTTCCTTGTTGGGATATCTTCCACCCATTTGGTGAAATATTCTGTAGTGGTGAGGATCCATCTGTGTTGAGCACTTGAATGAGTATTAATTTCACCTATGAAGTCTCATCCCCATTGTTGAAAAGGAGCTTCTGTCTTAACTGGGATCAATGGCATCGCTGGTAGTTTATGTTTTCCTACAAAAAATTGGCAAGGGCTACAAGCTCATACCTTAGCATTGACATCTGGGAAAATGTTGGGCCAGTAATAACCAACCCTCAGGATTTTATATGCCATAGCCCTCCAAGCGTGATGTCCTCCACAAACTCCTTCTTGAAATTGACCTATAACTTCTTCTGTTTCTGACTCGACCAGACAGACCAAGAGGAAGCCAAGCGGGTCTTTCCAATATAATCGTTTTTCGATAATACAGTATTTGACTGCATGTAGCTTTAGCGTTCTATCTTTATATGGAGACAAGTCAGTTGGACATTTCAATGTCAATAAGTATGTTACTATGTCCTTGTACCAATTTGACGACGCAAATTTCTCCTTGATTCTGTTTTCGACTATTTGATCCTCAAGTTCATTCACGTCTACCCATTCTTCTTCCTCCTAAGAACTGTTTATCCCAAGAGCTCTGAAATTGGATTCAGCTAAAAGTTTAGCTAAACCTTGTCCCTTTACCAATTTTGTCGGTTTAACCTCCAAGTCGAACTCTTGAATTTTGGCAAGCCATCTTCCTCTTTTTCCATCACTGTCTGCTTGAACCAAAATATCTTTTACAGAACTAGTGGGTACATATGCAATCACTTTAGAATGTAAAACATAAGTTCTGAAAGCTTTCAATGCTTTTACCATAGAATATGCTTGCTTTTCCCTTATATTATATTTGAGTTCAGCATCTTGGAGACTTTTGTTAAAGAAGGCTATCGGTTGCTTGAAACCTTCTTCGTTCTTCTGAAGGAGTACAACAGCAAGCGTGTGTTCAGAGGCAAATGAAAAAATAAGAAAATCTTTGAGATAATCAAGGCTCGCTATTACTGGTGCCTCACTTATAACCTTCTTAATATGGGCAAAGGATGCTTTAGCTTCTACTGTCCATTTTACTTCACTATTTTTTCTGAGCATATCTGTAATCAATTTCACAATTTCAGCGAAGTTGTATGTTGTATGTTGTATAAGTTGTATCAATTTCACAATTTCTGCTTATCGTCTTCAAAAACCTACCAATGTTGTATGTTATTTGGTATTGAAGGGCGATGTCTCATTTGTATATGATATTTTAATTTAAAAGAAGTCAGGGGTGTGAAAGTTCATGCAGCTTTGGCTAAAGCATTAGCCTGTTGATTCTCAGATCTTGGGACAAAATGAAAATTCACATATGAGAAGAAGTTCTCGATTAAATACTAGACACAATTCCTATAGGACCATAATCTAGGATGCTTAGCTTGATACTGCCGATTCACCTATTTTATAATTAACTCGGCATCACCAAAGACTTCAAGTTTCTTAATTTTCATCCTTCTAGCAGCTTCTAATCCTAGCACTAAAGCTTCATACTCGCATACATTGTTTGTACAATCCACATTCCACTGAAGCTTATATGAAAAAGGAATAACAAATTGATCATCAGGAGCAACAAGAAGTGCTCCTGCCACAGCTCCAAGGAAAGACGAAGCACCATCAAAATACATTTTCCACACACCAGTGCTATATACATTTTTCTCTGTTTCTTTTTTTTCAATTTTTTCTTCTATACATTTATCGTCTACATCTACTTCAAAATCGTCATCAATAGATAATATACAATTTCCTAAATCTTGGTCGACAATATAAACTGGATGATTGTTGGGGTTGTTTGGGTCACCTGCAGTAAATGCCAACCTAGTCTCTCTGTAAAGACAAGTGTATTAGCCTCCAAAAACTGGAATTGTAGCATATGTCATATCCATCTAGAGAGATCCTCCAAGCTTGGCGCCCCATGATCTAGATAATAGAATACCATATTTTGGGGGAATTTCAGTGACCACTACATCCATAAGAATAATTTTAGCAGGTATTTGAGCCAAACCTACCACTAGGTATTTAATCATACCTATGCATTTTAATTCCTCGAATCGAAAGAATATAAGTCACCATAGGGCCTTGTGATTTCAAGACCAAGTTTTTCCATAATTTCCTTTGGCATAACATTGTGGGAAGCTCTGGAATCCAACATACAGTTATGGAGAAGGTGGTCAAACAGGGTTAATGTAATATAAAAAGGATCCACAGTGTCTCTTTCACCTTCGAAGTGTGGACCGAAGACTATGTTTGGTTTGTCATCCTCTAAGTTGATGACGTCGACCCAGCTTTCATCTTCGGAAAAATTAATCATCTTGGTGATTTTTTTTCTGTATATGGGATTTTTAGCTAACTCAACAAGGGGAATAGGAATTTTGATTTTATTTATTTCGTTTTCCAAATTGAAGTTTCCTAGAGCCTTGTCATTTTCGATGTTTGGGGCTTCCATACCTTTCTTTTCAGTTTTTCGTTGAGATGTGAACTTGTTTTCGTTTATAGGAGCTTGTGTTTTCACAGGGAGTGTTTCTACTGATTCTGACTGGACAGGTTGCGTATCAGCTGTGTTTATTTTTGCAGACTGTTTATCAGCAACTTTTGGAGTTGCCTCATCGGTTTCGCTTCTTGGCAAACTCTTTTTTGTCGGAACATTTGGGAGACTTTTATTTCTTGGTCTTAAATTATATTTTCCCTGTAGTTCAGCTATAATATCATCTGCAATATCTTGATATGTGAATTCATCAGTCTTATTATTGCTAACATCTTCTTCCAATGTGCTTTCTTTACTTAAAGATGCTTCGTAATCCTGTCTCGATAAATAAGGTGATTTATTATCGTCGCCAAGGTTACTAATATCTTCATCGATTTATTCAAAATATCCTAAATATTCCTCTCCAATGTAGTTTTCACTTTTAAAGGATGTTCGAATTTTTTAATCTTCATTTTTAATTATTTTCTGTGGTCCCTAAGGATCAGGATTTCTTCGAAAATCTTTTCTAGGGAAATTATCTCTTTTCGATTTCTCTAGTTCCATTTTTGAGATATTGTCTGAAAGTTCTCGAATGAACCTAACCATCTCTTCTATTCTATCTCCTGAGGATTTTCCCAATCTTGAAGATCCACCTTGCTCTTTAAATTTCCTATTTTCTTTGTTTCCAGTTTCAGTCTTTGCTTTTAGTTTCCCTGATGCCATCATGTTTGATTCAATCTCAAGTGCATCATCCTGCATTTTCATGAGATCTGTTGATCTCCTTTCACTCAATAATAAGGCGAAGTCGGGATCAAAAGCGCCAGCAAAAGTCACTTTTGTTGCAAGTTGTGAAGGTTTAACTTCAACTGGAATTTTATTATATAACTTATTGAACCTCTGTGTGAATTCTAGAAGTGATTCAAAGTTTTTCTTTCTAAGGGCTCCAAATTCAGTCAAGTAGTAGAGGTGATCCTTCCTCTCTCCCCATTGTCTAATAAATGCACTTTCAAGTTCTTCATAGGATCTTAAAGATCCAGCTGCTAAGGATCGCAACCAGGTCCTCACCTGTCCCTCGAAAGTTTGAACGAGGAGTCTAGAATAAACATCTTCATGTTCTATTCCGAGTATGTCAGCAAATTGATCAAAAAAGTTTATATGTTATTGGGCAGTCAGATCACCTTCCCCTGTAAACTTCGGAAGGCTTTTTATATAATTATCGGGGAGATCATGAAGAGGAATGGGAAGAACAAGTGGAGCATATCTAGCAGCTACTTTAGAGAAAATCCCAGGAAGCGGTACTTGAACACCTCCAAGGACACCACCTCCAACTCCAGCACCTCCTTGTGCATCCATGGTTAGATTTGAGGCTGAAGTTCGGAAAGTGTGAGGAGAATATTCTCGAAAATCTGGGGAAGAAACTTCATTAAATGAGAAAGTACCGAATGAGAGGGGAAGTGAAAGTGATCTTTCAAGAGTTTCCGAAGTGTTTGATTGCGTAAAGTCAGGCTGACATATAGTATATGTGGGTAAAAAGACTTGTTTAAGTGATTTTCGTGATTTTAAAATATTTTTCGGATCGGAGACTGGCGAAGTCTTCTTGCTATCTGGGTTTTTTCTGGTGTTCTTTTGGCTAATAGCCAGTTTAGTTATTGTGGATTTGCCAAGTGAAAAATATTAAGCCTTAGAAGGTTTTCTTTCCTTGTTCACTATCAAAAACAGAAAATGTCAATGTCGTTTTTCCCAGGGAAAAGATTTGTTTCTTCGTTCCCCGGCAACGCCGCCAAAAAGATGTTATTCCTGAGTTTATACTTTAAGGCTATAAATTATACCGTCAAGGCATCCGTAAAGATTAAAGGAATAATTTGAGAATAAGAATTCAAAGGAAGGATAAAGCAGAATCAGTTTCTCTACTATCTCTGTCTTGCTTCCTGTTGTTCTTGGATGCTAATGTCTCTCTCAATAGAAACCCATGAACGTTCTAACTCAACCCGATTAGTTGATGTTTTTAAAATGGTATTAAATAAATTCAAGGCAATACTAGTTTGAACTTGAAGGCCTGGTTCAATGTTGGGTTGTCTGCTACTTGGAACAGTCATGGAGGATAAAAATTTATTTATTTGTAAAAGGATTTTAATCAAATGTTACTTCAAATTTTCCAGAGATGAGAACAAGAAAAACAATTTTGAAATTCAAAACAGTAATGTAAATACATTTGAGGTCGTTTCCTGGATTTGTAACAATTTTGAGAATCGTAAAATAACAAATAAACAGTAGATAAAAATATGAGGCTTTAATCAAGAAAGAATCTCATATTTCGATAGATAATAATGAAATAAAAGGAGGTTTCTAACGAAAGTTAAGTATTAAGGTACAAAATATTTACAGGTCTTAAAATTACTAATAGCAATTTCAGAGGAAAAACTGTAAATAATTTGACATCCAAACCAATCTGAACTAGAAATCAATGATGTAGATAACTTCAAATTGATTATTCATTAGAAAAACATTGAAAGAAAAATGCAACAAAGTATAATAAACAGGGTTGAAGAACACATAGCTACAAATTTGCAGGATTCAGAATCTCGTTTGTGATCTATATTCTGATGTATTTGAAAATTGTTATTACAAATGGCTCTCTCCAAAACTTTCGAAGCCTTTTCTCAGTCTTTAGAAACTACATTTATACATTTTCATCAAAATTTCTCATTGGTGACTAACCAACTTCCTAATATTACGGTTACATAAAAATAATGTCAACCGTTTACAATTTCTTTCTAATTTCTAATGATAAAAACATTTTAAAAAAGATTTTAAGATTGTGTTGATGAACTTCCTTTCTCCACTTCAATACACTAAACAGATTTCCCCAAAAACTTCACAAAAGTCCTGGGAGCATCTGGTATCTCATTTGCTTCAAATAAGAAAAATCTTTTCTGCAATTCGGGCAAATGATTTTCTATCATCTTTTCTGTGAATTTAATAGTTTTCAAATTTAGATTTGACGTCACCATCCATTTGTTGATCTCTATAATATTGATCAATTTAGTTTTTGAAATCTCTGTTTTCATTTCCTCCGGCTCTTCTTTAAACCTTAGCTGGTGCTTGGCAATATTAATTTCACCTAATAATCTGGAACAGTCATCTGTTCTGATATTCAATGAAGCTCTCTCTAAGAGATCAAAAATTCCCTGGCAATCATCATTAACTTCTCTTGTTATTTGTTTATATTCAGCCAGGTTTGTTTCCCACACTTTTAATATTATGTCCCCTTTAACCTGTTCAGAAATAGATAATTTCTTAATCTTTCCAACTTCTTCCTTTGATGAGAAATTCGTTGCCTTCTGAAAAGTTGTTCTAGCTTCTTTTGCCTCCCTTTCCTTCTGGAACACATTCTCCAAAGACTTATTTGTTTCTTGAAAATAATTATGGACTACTTCCAGATTCAGGAACACTTTTTGTTGTTCTTCCTCTATTCTCAAATATATCTCCAATGCTTGTGTCCTGAAATTTTCAAGTTCTACTACCTGGTTAGTAATAGAAATAATTTTATCTTGTAAATGTTTGTTTTCTTCTCCCATCTTTCGAACCTGTTCCTGTGTGACCTGTATTATGTGTTTTGCCTCCTCCAAGTCTTTATTCATTTTCTGGATTTCTTTCATATCCTTTAGTCTAGCTTGTTCTAGACCCTTCTGTATTCCCCAACTAATATTTCTCTCATTTTCTTTTAATTTGTCTTGCAACTGAACTATTGTTTGGTCCTTCTACTCGAGCATAGTTGTTAAATTGCCAACATAATACATATTTGTTGATGCTATAGAACCCATTGTACCTGCTATTTCTATAGAAAATTCTCCATCCTTGAGTTTCTTTCCATCTATAATAACCCTATGCTTTTTAATCATCCCTTCTCCTCTTGGATGAATTTCCTGTTTCAAAACTGCCCTTTGCTTTTTACTGAAAAAGTAATCTGATGGGGGGATTTCATCTCTCGAAATCGGCTCTAGATCACTGACATATAAAAATCCTTCATGGGGGGTTCCAAAATTTGTCTGCAATGGAGTTAAAGAGGTGATAGGACTATTGAGCTCTATTGAAGTTGTTCCTCCTATCTTTTCTAGAACATTTTTCATGATTTCTGGAATTGTTTCCAACTCTTTTCTCTTCTCCATTCCCAATTCTTTTGTTTGAGAACCCTCTGTGTCTTGGGAAGGTATCTCTGTATTCTTCAACTTACCTTTGTTATTTTCTTTATCCTGTGTATTAGCTTCAAACCCTGTAGGGGGTCCTTCTTGTTCTGGCGGTGGGGTCGAAATTTCACCCTGTAAACTCTTAGGTAGGAAACTTCGCCTATGGCTCTGAAAAGATTTGAATCTAGTCTGTGACTCAGGTGGAAAGGCTTGGAATCTGTTCAGTACTTCTTCATAAGACTTAACATCTTTAAATATATCATCATAAATAGATACTTCATGTTCATATGCCTTTATATTACAATGTATGAAATGCCTACTTATTACTTGGTAGGGGTCATATTTTTTGTGCTCAATATCTACTAATTTCACTTCTTCTAATGACTCATCCTCTAACTTAGAATGGCTTAAATTTGATAAAGAAAATTTCCCAATATGAACAGGGAAAGATGGCCATGATTTCTTCTGAAGTGCTTTTAATTTTAATCCAACACCACCCTTTACTATCTGATAAGCTACTTCCCTACACACCAATCTGTCCGGTAGGAATTTAGGGAGTGCATGAGGGGGAATGGAACAACCATAAACCCTAATGTAGGAAACATTTTCCTCAATAAACTAGTCGGCAACTGCTTTAATACTTTCTATGATTGCATCATAAATGCGAGGGGGTTCGCATCCAAAAAACATTTTGTGCATAGGAATAATAATAAAATGACAAACCTCGTAAAATGCATCTTTAGCATTTTCTTCCCAAAGGGTCAAGTGATATTTATGAATGGGTTATGGACAGGAAATGCTTCAACTCCAATTCATTAATGGAAAGGGAGTCATAAAACAGATTGCATCCATAATGTATGCAGACATATAAAAAGTTGTTGGTTGTCCCTTTGATTTGGCTGCTTTGTAGTTTAAAATTTCTTGTGTTAGGTTATCCGACAAAATCTTATGCCAGTTAAAACCATTTCCTTTTGAAGCTTCCTCTAAAAAGGGCACCCAGTCTGCATGAAAATGACAGGGATCTTTTCTCCCAAAAATTCTGCATAACATAATGGCTATATAAACCATGTATTCATTTAAGGAGGCTGTAGCATAAATCCCATGAGCATCAGCCCTAAAATTTGCTTCAAACCTCACCCATCCTCTAATCATATCGGGATATGTCTAGTCTGCCTCAATACATTATTTTCTCTGAAACTCTGCTAAAAATTCAGCATTAAAAGTATGTTTATGATTTAGCGAGAGTTTATACATTACTTGAATGTGCTCTGGTCTGAATGAGCCGACGATAGCTATTTGCTCATTTAAAATGATCCTTGTTTGGATATCGACCTTATCCAGAGCCTAGCTGATCATATCAGGGTATGCCACAAGTCTCGGGCGTGCAGTGATCTTATGAAGCTCTGACTCAGCTATGTCCCGAAAATGATTTTCATAGTTAGGATGAGCATTCTCAAACTCATATTCCAGCAAATTGAGATTTGAGTCCAAGATTTAATAGAATCTATAGCATGTTGAGTGGTATCGGAGATAATATCTCCTTCCTGTGCATCTTCATTCTTCTTCGGTGCCTTTTTGGGTGCTATGAATTCTGTGTCTGATTGAAAACCTGTCACAGAAAATGGATGAATGAGCTCATCTTAGAACGAAAACATAGACATTCCAATGTTTATTTTGAATATATTTAAAAAATGACAAGATTTGCATAGTTGTCACGAATTTAAATCTCTTAATGCGGAAGATATTTTACCGAGATACGCTTTTAATGTCCATATTTAGGTACCTTCAGGTTTTGAAGAAAATGAGAAACCTACTTAATTGGTAAGTGAAACATAAATGAACACCTAAGAATGATTACCATTAATCTTGTTTTTAAGAAAAGGTTAATTAATGTTAATCATAATTTAAAGTTGCAAACTTCGTTTTTCGGGGTTTCGGAAATCCTGATGTCGAGAGGTATGTAGTCAATGAAAAACGATTTCCAAATATGCGAAATCGTGAAATCACAATGCTTTAATTAAGATTTAAATGCTTTTAGCACGTTAATTAATTGAGATTAGACTTTTTTGGGATTTCGAGAAATCGATGACAGGAGACGTGTGTTATTAATAAAATCCGATCTCCGAAATCGCGAAATCGCGATGGCTTTTTTTTTTAAACAACACTTAACTTATCTTAATTAGCTAAATAATCATGATTAATTCCAAAACATAATTAGTTTAATTTAACGTGACTTATGGATCGGGGTTTCAGAAATCGGGATTTCGGGAAACATGATGACAGGAGACGTGCTCTCACAGAACCGCGAATCCCAAAATCGTGACATAATTATTTTAACCCTTAACCTTTCTTAGAAGAGACTAAATTAATTTGTGTTTAAATTAAGATTCTAACGTTTCGGGAAATTGGGGATTGGGGTTTTACGATTCGATTTGCATCAAAACTTTGTTTGCAGGAAACGTTGAATCTCGAAAATTCTTTAAAGTTTAATTTAAAAAATCGTAAATTTAAATTTCAACACGTTTTAAATAATTTTCAAATAAAAAGCGTCAAAAGTCTTATATTTTTTTATAAACCTTTTTTCCGTTCGTTATCCGAAAGAAAAAATTAAAAAAAAAATTAAGAAAAAGATATCATGAATTTAGAAATGATACGAAACTCTTGTTTTATGAAAAGCCGAAACCCGAAAAAGAACAAATCTAGGCCTTAAGGATAAAAATTTAAGATCTGTTTCAACAGTGGACACTAGTGATTTCCCCTCTAGCATGAAATCCTCTACATCAGGGTGCTAATAGTCAACCAAAGCATTCAATAGCCTCGGTTGCACCTGCATAAAAGGACATAGGAAGAACTTTAACAAACCACATTGCATTAACGTGGCCACAACATTTGGATCTTCTGCAACCAACTCACCAACTTCTTCATGCTCCCTTTCCCTCCAGTGGACATACATCCCGCCAAAACAACAAGGTTTAGGAGGGTGGGTGAGTTCTTTTTGATTTTTTTTTTCTCTAAAGGAAGGTCCACACGTGCTATCTAGGTGACAGTCACGTGTACACGCGAGCAGGTTTTACTCTTCCCAAGTGTACATGTGGCCTGTCTAGAGACAACCCATGTGGACCTAGGGCCGACCTTTTAAAGGTCGACACCCACCCAAAAAATGAAATGCAAAGAAAAAATAAAGAATTGAACAGCTAGACAGGGGAGTTTGTACTTACTTGGTCCAGACGAAGGTTCGTTTCGTCCACTGTAGCTCCCAGAATCACCGTTTTTATCAAAGGGGGTCTTTTGGCTCTAGATTCAATTTCCAAATCAGAAATGGTGATAATGAGATGCCATCTTCTATTTATAGACTTTTTGGCCTCCTTTTGTCACTTTTTTGGCCTCCCTTATCATTTTCTTTATACCAAAAATCATTTAGAGTGATTCAGGAGTTGCATCGGAGGGATTTGATCGGGTATTGGGACAGTTTTTGGGAGTTTTGAGTAATTTTCGATGGTCCATGAAATTTTTTCCAAGAATCAACTTGAGCATATAGGTTAGGTTACTACCCCGACTTTTGTATCTCGTTGTCTTTTTCCTCTACAATAGGATCGATCCCGTCAGGTTGTGACACAGAACCATCATATCTGCTTTAGAAGTGTCGCAACTTGGCGGCAGAGCTTACCAGAACATGGATGCCCTAGGAAGATCCTGGTTGCATTATGGTGTCCATGTCGTCTCTAAAACACTGTAGGCTCGAGAGTCCTTGTAGTTTTTCCTAAATACGAGTTTGAGCCTCATTTGCATGATTCTTCTTCACTCTTGACCTCACCCTCAGGACTCCCAAAAAATAACGGGTCTTCTTTTAAGCCCTTTTTAGACCCTCTAAACATGAAAAGATTACCGAGTGATCTTGTGGCCTGTCACGCTTGTTAAACTGACATTTGAAGTCACATCTGTCTGGTTGTAGTTTACCCCTTTTTTGGTCCAGACGGTCAACTGTACGAACAAAGGTATACTCTATGGAACTTCCATTCTTTAGAATAGTACTCTTAGGTATAATTTTACCCCTTTTTCAGGCCTGAGGGACTAAACTTACAAAAAAGGAACCCCAACGGAGTCCATAGTTAAGCTCTTTTCAAACTCTCTAAAATTGAAAAGATTGTTGAGTGACCTTATTCTTTCACACTCGTTAAATTGGTTCAGAAGAACATTCCTGACGGAGTCCATAGTTAAGATTTTTTCAGACTCCTTAAAAATGAAAAATGGCCGAGTGATATTATCTTTATCACACTCATTAAAATGGTTTTGAATAGATGTCTTGTTGGTGCTAGTTTACCCCTTTTTCGAACCGACTAGACTACCTTCGAAAAAGGTACCCCAATGGAGTCTCCTTTTATGTTTTTTCAGACTCTCTAAATATGAAAAACCACTGAGATTACCTTCTCTGGGCTCGTTAAACTTACATCGAAGGACGTTACCATGGAGTGTTTTGTTAACCGTGTTTGCATACCTTATATGTCAGCCTTGTAACAGCTTGCTTCTGCATTTTAACACCCTTGGCTCTCGGAGGATTTTTCTCGAGTATCATTATTTTGAACATCAGTCTTTTCCTTGTGCCTTGAACTTTTATGTTTGCAACACCCGTTCCTCCTTTGTAACGTAATATTCCTTTATTCTTTTTCTACAACTATTGAAAAGGACAAAAAAATCAAATATACCCCAAAAAGAGGAAGGGAAAAGTATTTTCTTTATTGGCAGCATAATGAATCACCCTTGGATAAAGCACATATGTCTGTTTGTTCATCAAACCCTGAGATTTTATATGGCCTTAGGAAGTTGTTCTCGCTACATAGAGTTGTCTCCTCCCCCATTTGGTTATTCTTCCAAACATATGGAGAGTTTGTGTTGCCTCCTGTATCGTAAACTTATGTTAATGCCATGCTACTTGAGTCTCATCATTTGTCATGCTATTGTCCAAGGGAAGTTTGTCACCAAGCCTGAGTCAGCCCCTCTACATTTTGTCTCTTTCCCTAATGCCCAGCCATCCCGAATGTTCAATCAAGTCCTTGTTCAAAATCAATGAAGCCTTCTGTCTGATCATCAAGTCCATGACCGACGAACCATTGAAGACCTCTGGGTAGTGCAGTCGTACACTCATATTACACTCCTACCCAAGTTTTGAAGATTTTGAAGTTGTTTCTCGAGATCTAAAGACCTCATCTCCAACCATCAGGTCGAATCAACTTCTAGAAGATAGATACTCTATATGTATATCTTTCTGATTTCGAGATGTATCTCTATTGTGTATTGTTCACGGCTACTCTTTATATAGCTATATGACATGGATCTACAGTGTATTTGATTGGTAGCCATGATTCTATTTTATCCCAAGCATGGGTATGCCCACCTCGGTGAGACATTTGTTATTTTGCAGACGGCGCCTCCCGGTTCCTGATCCTTGGGCTCAAGCATTCGGCACATCAGTAAGGATTGGTAATGTATTTCGGCCATCAGATTCTCTTCTGACCTCACACATTAGGGGGCATATGTTATAACTATAAATTGCACCACACATGCTTACCTGGCATTAGGCCATCTCATATCCCTTCTTTTCCAAAGCATTGTTGAACAACTCTTTAAAAAACCTCTTTTATAAAGGCCCATGCACCCTACTCCATTACTGCATGTGTGTACACGTTGGCTGACCTAAAACAACCCACGTATACCGACAAAAGCATGAAGAAAGGAAATTTGTCAGTGGGACACAAAATCTATGGGTGAGTTAACTGAAACTCCTAGCCATGCATGGTCGAGGGTTCATCCAAATACCTAGCTCCTTCTAGCCTATAAAAGAAGGGGTAGGGGTCCCATTTGGAGGGAGGAAAAATATAGCAAAGAAACTTTTCCCATTTGCATATTCCCATTGTCCCAACCCTTTAGCCTTCCTTGTGCCAAAGGAGATACAAAGAAAAGAAGTTGGAGGATAGTTGAAGAGGAGCCTAGGATCAGGTTCGCAGAGCGGTGGCCGGTCTCAACTTTTGTAAGTTGACTCATTCAAAGTAATAAAGAAAGTTATTTTCCCGTCCCAATTCATGAGTTATAAATAATTTTCTAAGTACAGTTTTGAATATCTAACCTGTTAGTCTATAGGTAGTATGCATCATCAAAAGAGAAGATGGAAAAATGTGAAAGTTTGACTCTCGTGTGGAAAAATGAGTACTTGTTGGTTACTCAAGTACAAGGAAAGCATACAAGTGTTACAATCTGAGGTTGAACAAAGTTGTGGAAAGCATCAATGTAAAAATTGATGAAACAGGTGGACGAGAATTAAAGGAAGAAGAAAATGAATCAATGGAACAATTTTACGAAGAAGAAATAGAAGATGAAGAGGATCAAATAGAAGTAGAAGAGAAAGTTCAACAAGTGCCTTCAAAGACACCTAGAAAACGAGTACAGAAGAATCAGCCTTCAGATCAGATTATTGGAAACAAAAATACAAGAGTTGAGACTAGAAAAATAATATGTTCTCTAGAACAAACACACCTAGAACTCTCATCTACGATTGAGCCAAACAGTTTTGAAGAGGACAACAAGGATGAATTTTGGAATAAGTCCATGGCTGAAGAATTTGATCAAATAGAGAAGAAATGACACTTGGGAATTGGTTCCAAGACCAAAGAATAACAATGTGATTGGCACAAAGTGGGTATTCAAAAATAAATTGAATGAAGATGGACAGGTTACAAGGAACAAAACTAGATTGGTATGTAAAGGATACACACAGGTTGAAGGAATTGACTTTGAAGAGACATTTTCCCCAGTTGCCAGAATGGAAGCAATCCAATTTCTTTTATCTTATGCTTGCTCCAATAATATTAAAGTATATCATATGGACGTAAAATCAACTTTTCTGAATGGGGAACTTGAAGATGAAGTCTACATTGAACAACCAGAAGGATTTCAGTTGTCTGAGAATGCAGATTATGTTTGTAAATTGAAGAAGGCCTTGTATGGTCTAAAACAGGCTCCTATAGCATGGTACTCTAGACTGAATAAATATTTATAGCATGCAGGGTTCAGAAAATGAAGTGCAAACAACAACCTCTACATCAAGGTAACTCAAGACAATATTTTATTGATGGAAGTTTATTTTGATGATATTATTTTTGGAAGCAATGGTGACAGGTTAAGCCACAAATTTGAAAAGGATATGCAGAATGAGTTTGAAATGTCATTACTCGGAGAACTATCCTTCTTTCTGGGTCTTCAGATACGTCAAAGAAACCAAGGAATTTTTATTTCTCAAACTAAGTATATCAAAGAAATGCTAAAGAGGTTCGAAATGGAAGATTGCAAACCGGTTACCACTCCTATGAAAACCAATTGCAAGTTGAGCAAAGATGATGATTCAAAGTCTACAGACCAGAGGCAATATAGGTCAATGATTGACAACTTACGATATGTGATAGCATCCAGACCAAATGTAATGCAGGAAGTTGGACAAGTGGCATGATTTCAAGCAGCACCAAAGGAAACACATGTCGTAGCAGTGAAGACGATTTTCAGATATCTCAAAGGAACATAAGATTTTGGATTATGGTATCCAAAAGGAAAGGATCTATCACTTATTTCCTACATAGATGTATATTGGGTAGGTTGCATTGATGACCAACGAAGCACCAGTGGAGTAGTGTTGTACTTGGGTGAGTGTTTAGTATCATGGATAAGCAAGAAACAATCATCAATATCCTTATCTACAGCTAAGGCAAAGTATATTGCAGCAACTACATGTTTTACACAGGTTCTATGGATGAAACAAACTCTGACAGATATACAGGTTGAGTATGATGAGCCCATTACAATCTATTGTGATAATACAAGTGTCATCAGTATCTCAAAGAACCCGATGATGCACTCCAAGATGAAGAACATTCCAATCAAGTATCACTTTCTATAGGAATAGGTTGCAGAGAAGAACATCAAAGTTGAATATGTGGGCACAAAAGAACAAGTGGCATACATCTTTACAAAACTGCTTCCAGAGAAGCCTTTGAGTATCTTCTCTAGAGAATCAGAGTAATTTCTACTCCAAAATTAATTCTTTTGAATGCTCATCTTGTATGTCTTATATTTACACGAGGAAGCACCATAAAGAGGAAATTTTAGGTTAGGAGATCAGTTTCAGGAAGAGTTCAGTCAGGGGGATTATCCCCAAGGACAATTCAGTTAGGGGGAGCAGCCCTGTATGGAAAGATACATTTCCATTGATGACAAAGGGGGAGAGATTTATCAGATGCAAAGCAAAGAGGCATGGTTCCAGGGGGAGCATGAGTGAAATGACTTCAGTATTGCATGACATGACTTTAGTATTGCATCAAAGTGTTTTCATCAATGCCAAAGGGGGATATTATTGATTAATTGGTTTGGTTGTCATTGATGTCAACCCTTGAAGAAAGTATGGTAGAGAATTCCAGTAACACAAAGGTTTGGGTAATGGACCCAAGTTTGTTTGATGGATAATGGTATTATTTTTTATATATTTGAAAATAAGACTATTCTAGATGGATAGTACATGTCATGCCATTTCTGGTGGTATGTGGAACATCACATAACTCCTCACGATTAGAGAGTTATGGCCATGTGAAGTTTGAGAATCCTCATGAGTCATCTAGAAGCCCCAAAAGGTCAATGTAGTCAAAGTGTTTGCAAAATAAATTAGTTAAATAATAAATTTAATGGAGAACTCCCTAAAATAACACTACTACATATTGGAAAAATTGTGACAACTACTTGCGACGAAAGTACTCTTTCGTCGCAAAATTCAAGAGAAAAAGTTCAATTTTTCAATTTTGATCTAAATCCACCCTGTATTTTTCGCTCTATCGACGGACACAAACTATCGTCAGTTTTGTGACGATCGTCAATATGGTGGACTACTATCTCAATTTCAAAAAACTTGTGTTTTCGTTGCAAGAGCGACGTTAAATTTTGACCGTTATAACGTTTGTTGCAAGCGCGATGAATACATCGTTATAACTGTTCCCGTTCACCTTCACGTGACCTAAATATAACAAATAAACACGTAAAAAAAAAAATACTTAGGTCATGTTCATCATAATAACGATGATGGTGACCTAAAATGACCTATAAATATTTGACGATTTAAAGATGTTGCGATAATCTTGCTATAACAACGACGGTTCTAAAAGGGTATTTTTGTGCGGAAGAATGTCGCAGAATATAGTTAGAGGTGGGGAAAAAAGTAAAGCGGTTGAAAAGGGTGATGGTAGATGTTATTGCCCTTGCCAAAAATGTTGCCTCATATGTCCTATAATAATTTTAATAGCAACAACTGCAAAACATTGTACGAAATATGGGCACATTGATGGCAGATCGAATGAATATCGTCCCATGGTAATTCGCAATATATTCATTATATTTTTTTTATTATGGTAATTAGCTATATATTCATTATATTTTTTTTATTTTGTCAATTTTATATAAAATTATATATATATATATATATATATATATATATATATATATATATATATATATATATATATATATATATT
>ML798403.1:99531-120636 GCA_009831015.1 Picea engelmannii
TGAGATTCGTTACATAGTCCTTGAAAAAAGACAAAAGACTTATGTAGCAGATATTAATTTGGTCTTCGTGTGGGACATTTTATGCCATTAGTATGTTTTGTACAAAAATAATGGATCTTGGGGACTACACCATGGTCAAGGAATGAGGAATAAGGTACAATGAACAAGGAACGAAGAATGAATAACACATAACAAGGAACAAGGAACGGAAATTGTACGACGACTAGACACCGACAACAATGACTTGTGAATGGGGCCAACGTTGAAATTTTTTAAACAATTTTTATATGCACTGAAATTTGTCATGTATAAAATATTTGCATGCCTTAACGATATTTTAAAGTTTCTAGACTCAAATTTGAATGAAACGCCCACTTTTTTCCATCATCAATTCATCATGTAAACCATAAACCCTAATTTTCTTTCAAAGTACACAATTTGGTTGACACAAGTTTTATGTTTTCATCAGTCTTTCTTAATTTTCCTTTCAAGTTCTACATTAATGTATATACAATGTATATGTGTCATAGTTGTGATGAAAAATCCCTCTTTTTCATTGATTTCTTAATCAACACCATAAACATACTAGAGGCGGGCAACAGTGACATGTGAATGGGGCCAACATTGAAATTTTTTCAAACTGTATCTGTATGCATTGAAATTTGAACTGGATAGACTATTTGCGTGACTTAATGATACGGGAGACTTTATGGACTCAACTTTCACTCACACACCCACTTTCTTCGATCATCATATCATCATGGAAACCATAAACCCTATTTTTTATATGTTCTAGTAGATATGTTAATGATTCCAAATTTCATATTTATATTTGACTCAAGGTCCAACTAGCTTGCAAAGTATCAAATTTTAATTTCAAGTTGATAAACCAAATATGAAATGAATCCAAGCATCATTTGATATCATCGCAAGAGAGACAAATGTAAATAATCTTGTGAAGAATTAGCTATACTATCGACAAAAAACGTCCGTCGATAGTATAGCTAATTCATCGCAAGAATGTTGTGTATAATTTGAATGGTGTTACATGGTTTGCAAGGAGTGTAGGGATTATATTATGGTGCAATGTAGTGTAGTCTATAAGAAAAATCTCTATGCCAAACCTCAAAATGGATAGTACCACATCTTGTTCATAAGGCAAATATTCTATGTATGTTTCCTTTGTGGTGGCTCAAGCCCTCAGTACACATGATCCCTGACAATGAAATGTAACAATTTGATTATTGAATGATAGTGTTATGTCACCCATGGTTAAGGAAAGAGCTTAAGGTTCTTAGGTCCTATTTGAATCTTCTTATAATTGAGATTCATTACATAGTCCTTGAAAAAAGACAAAAGACTTATGTAGCGGATATTAATTTGGTCTTCTCGTGGGACATTTTATGCCATTAGTATGTTTTGTATGAAAATAATGGATCTTGGGGACTACACCATGGTCAAGGAATGAGGAATGAGGAACGAGTAACGAGGAACACAAAACAAGGAACAAGGAACGAGGAATGAGGAATGAGGAACGAGTAACGAGGAACACAAAACAAGGAACACTGAACATAAATTGTACGAGGACTAGACACCGACAACAGTGACCTGTGAATGGGGCCAACGTTGAATTTTTTTCAAACAGTTTCTGTATGCACCGAAATTTGTCATGGATAGACTATTTGCATGACTTAAATATATGGGAGTTTTTCTGGACTCAAATTTGAATGACACACCCACTTTCTTCCATCATCAATTCATCATGTAAACCATAAACCCTAATTTTCTTTTAAAGTACACAATTTGGTTGACGCAAGTTTTAAGTTTTCATCGGTCTTTCTTAATTTTTCTTTGAAGTTCTACATTAATGTATATATAATGTATCTATTTCATATTTTTGATAAAAAAATCCCTCTTTTTCATTGATTTCTTAATCGACACCATAAAAATACTAGAGGCGGACAACAGTGACATGTGAATGGGGCCAACGTTGAAATTTTTTCAAATTGTATTTGTATGCATTGAAATTTGACCTGGATAGACTATTTTCATGCCTTAACAATACATGAGGGCTTATGGACTCAACATTCACTCACACACCCACTTTCTTCGATCATCATATCATCATGGAAACCATAAACCCTATTTTTCATATGTTCTAGTAGATATGTTAATGATTCCAAATTTCATATTTGTATTTGACTCAAGGTCCAGCTACCTTACAAAGTATCAAATTTTAATTTCAAGTTTATAAACCAAATATGAAATGAATCCAAGAATCATTTTATATCGTCGCAAGAGAGACGAATGTAAATAATCTTAAGACGAATTATCTATAGTATTGACGAAAAAAATTCGTCGATAGTATAGCTAATTCGTCGCAAGAATATTGTGTCTAATTTGAATGGTGTTACATGGTTTTCAAGCAGTTTAGGGCTTATATTATGGTGCAATGTAGTGTAATATATAATAACAATCTATATTCCAAATCACAAAATGGATAGTACCATATCTTGTTCATAAGACAAATATTCTTTGTATGTTTCCTTTGTGGTGGCTCAAGCCCTCAGTACACATGATGCCTGACAATGAAATGTAACAATTTGACTATTGAATGATAGTGTTATGTCACCCATGGTTAAGGAAATAAATTAAGGTTCTTAGGTCATATTTGAATCTTCTTATAATTGAGATTCGTTACATAGTCCTTATGTTGTAGGAAAATCTCCCTGCGGACAGGTAGATCGCCTCAAAGAGCTTGACCCTAAATCTAAGACAGAAAATGCTTAACGTGGACACTGACTTCCTTTCAAATCTATCTAAACTAACACATGAGAAGGAAGGATAACAGAAGTACCTCTTTATTGACATTTGTCCCTGCACGCTCCGAGTTGCGCTCCAATCTCTTGCTCCTCGCTGAGTTCTATAGACAAACAAGATACGACCACTTCCTACTCTATTGATATTAGCTTGAAAAAAAATCTATATATTAACGATAAGTTCATGTAAAATCAGACACAAACTAGAAAGAAATAGGCCAAGCGTGTCATATTTAATGAGAATAACGACATCAGTACTTACAATCGTAGATGCGAATGCGACAGCTTCGTCAAGTCCTCTTCGTCTAACCCTTGCCTGAAAGATCCACAACTTGGATAACAACAGCTTCATCGATCGCTCTCTTTTGAATGACTGTGTGTTTCCTCTAAGATCATAGGTTTCATACCAGCAGTTCTTCTCCCTTTCCACCATCATAGAGCCTGCTTATATAGGTTAAGAGGAGCTTAACCTCTTGAGTTATCTTTAGAACAAGTTGGGGAACTTCCTCCTCAGATCAGGAATGTCTTGATGAAACCAAGAATTTGAATACAAATGCCTCCTAATCTTGAAATGTCCTCCCCTTATTCTCCTCAACGGGCCAACTACTGCCTCGGATTAGGTAGCACTCCCTTAGAAGGGGCATCAGAGCGTTGTAGCACTCCCTGAGAAGCTTGATGGGAGCACCAGCGCCCTCAAGGTGAGTAGCGCTCCTTCAGAGGGGGCATGGGAGAATTATAACACTCCCTGAAGCCTTGTAGGGGAGCGCTAGCACTCCTAAGGTTGTTATAGGGGAGCGCTCCCCCTCAAAACCTTTGTTTCAGAGCTCTCTTCAGGTGTTAAGAGTTCCTTTTCCTCAGTTAACCAGTTCTTCTTCTCCAAATCAAGTACATGAGGTGTTCTAAGTGTCTCCTTAGTGTTGTCGGCATGGTGGTATGCTCGAACATCATTTGCGACACTTGTGACCAACTTGCGACACTTGCGAAAGTTGTAAGGAAGATGTGACACTTACGACAATTGAGAGGAACATGTGACACTTATCCAGCTGAATAATTTTGATGTGTAACAGATTGCCCCACAAAGTATGAAGTTAGAAGATGCGAACTGATAACTGAAATACTTTGTATATGTCCAAGAAAGGGTATAGACTCGGAGAACCTAACAAAAGCTGCACACAAACATCCAACAAATATCATGACATATTTCAAAACCCAAGGCAGGAATACCTATGCTTGGGTGATCAAGATTTTGCAAGATATGGTTGCCATAAAATACACTGCGGATCCGTGATTGTATTGATAAAAAGGTATAGCTACCGAAGATACAATGTGGATCTATACTCTGATGACTCGAACTGATCGTAGCCACGAAGAATACACAGTGGATCTACGAGATGACAAGACATAGCCATGACCAATACAAAGTGGATCTATGTGACAGTGTATGTGTTCTTTGTCCAATGGAAATTCCTTTGCAGCCTAGGAAAAACATATATCAAGGTGGTTTCTCATCCCAGGGTCTTCTTACCAATCCCAATATGGTACGAATCTGATCATGCGAATAGATGTCTTGATGTCGAACATGGTAGAAACCACTTGATTACCGGTCAATGGTGTAAACTGTTAACAAGTGCGAAGGAGATCACCATTAATGTTGATTATTCCCAAGGTACCCTAGTACACTCCAGCGAATGTGAGTAGATGAGCTGAGGTCAAACACTCGTGGAATCATCCGATCAGGGGTCAATGATGTAAACCCACTGTCGAATGTGAGGAGGCCTGCCATTGAGGTATGCAGGTCCCAAAGTACTAACTAGTTTCTAACTCTGATTCCCAGATAATGTGTTGAAGTCGACAAGAATAGACTCGTCGAAGGAGGGCCTTGATGTATTCCCCATCAACGACACGAAACGGACATGGAGATGTAGTTGGAAGATCAAATGGACATGGACTAGCACAAGTTTTGAGGCAAGATATTTGGGATGGATGACTCTCGAGGCGGATACTTCCCTTGAACACTGAGGCACAATAGCAGAACATGACGTGGACCAATACTTATGCAGTGGATGCAGTGACTTGCGTCGGGTGACCCAAAGGAGTGAAAGGAACTCAAAGGATTGGCTCAGTGCAGAGGTTCAGTGAATTATGATGTATGCAAATGACAAAGTGTCTTGTTCAAGGGCGACTCTAAGAAGTGATGGATGATGTTCTCAAGAGACTGTTTGGCTTGTTCCTTTCAATTTTTCTCCCATCCAGATGGACAAGTACCTCTTTTTGATTTAATGAGCTCGAGGAGGATGATACATGCTCGATATAACTCACCTTCGGTAAGTTCCTCTTCCTTTGTTTAACGAACCGAAAGAAGTAAGGGTTTGGTCCCATATGGGTCTATCGATGTGTGCTTTAACGAGTCCAAAGATAAAAAAAATCGAAGGTTTTTCGGGATTATAGAGTTTGGAAAAACACTTAAAAGAGAACTCTCTCAGTTCCTTTTTCGTACAATAGTCCAATGAGACTGAAAAAGGGTTAAAATATCGCTCGAAAGACACCCTTTCTGACCTTTTAACAAGTGTGAAAGGAAGCAAGGTCACTTGACAATCTTTTCATATTTAGAGAGTCTGAAAAGGGTTTAAAGGAGACTCCAGGGGGGTTCCTTTTTCGTTTTTTTGTATCCGTATGGGTCTGAAAAAGAGATAAAAGTTTACCCGGTTACGTTCTCATATTATCGAGCTCGAGAACAAACTAATACTATGCTCATAAGTGTGACAAGGTGAATAATCCATCAGGACTACCAGGAAACCTGCGATGCCGGAACTACAAACTAGGGTTTAGTGAAGCCATTATATCATTAGAGAAACCCAAAAAATGACTATACCTTATGAAAAATGAAAATTTATAAATAACAATTGATTGAAATTTCATTTACCATTTCATTTTGCAAGGATTTTGGAGTAGTGGAGAATCTCATTTTGAAGCAGATCTTGTTTTTCTCGCTACCGGAGCTACGGTTCACTATTTTGCTCACCGTTTGGACCAGGTTGGTGTCCATCTCTTGCTCTTTCAATTGCATGGTTTCACATTCATTTTAATAGCATCATTTTATTAAAACATGAAGCCCTAAGTCGCCCCAAATAGAACCAAATCGACCTCTTTTAAAAATGGAAAAGCGGAATTCGTTTACAAAAATGCTTTAGAGAAGGATGGTTGAGATGTCAACGCCCTTGTGGTCAATTAGATAGTTCATTTTTGGTAAAAGAACTCATAAAAAATCTTCCCAAGTGCCCACGCAGCCCCCAAAGTCGTTTTGAATTTTTAAAACGTTTTTTATCATTGTTTGATAAATGTTAAATGCTTAAGAGAGGGCGTGGTGGTTAAAAAGAGTGTGTGGTTACTTTTAAATGGTGTGGGCATCTTATTTCATGTTTTAAATTGCTTTTGAAAATTGCCAAAATTGCCAAAACGAGGAAATAATGAATTTCTTTATTTCTTTTTGTTTTGTAGGTAACTTTGGAAATCATGATTGAATGGAAAGAGAGGGAACATGAGATGGATGACTTAGCCACCTTACGGATTCCTTGAACACGGGTTGCTTTGCGAGCTTGCGGTTTGCTCAAATTATTCAAGTTGCAAAAGATGAAGAAAGAGATTTAATTGCTTGAACATATGATTGGCCTATGGGATGTTGCAGAACAAGGATTCTGGATCAGCACGTAGCTTTTAACCATTGAGTTAGAAGATGTATATTTTCTAACTAGCCTCTCGAAAAGAGGGGTCCCCATATCTTTTACTGGGCAGAGGGCATTACCCGAGCAAGTGGACGTGTATCTGGCATGCCACTGCATCCCAGGAGCAACGCTGGTAGGGGGTAGAATCCCTATCAAAGATATTCGAGAGTTGCCCCTCTAGTCTATACTGTTTTCTATCATGAGTGTGACCGGCAGTACGAGTGCACATCTGGCATCAAGATCGCAGGTGGCTTACGGTGTTCAGTGTTTGGAGCCAACACTGTTCAACTGGAGTGCAGGGTTCCTTCGAAATGTGAAGGAGCAGATTTCACAGTGCAGGACTGGACATAAGCAGTTTGGTTATGACTCATTTTTTGTCTCATTTTTTATTGAGCGCATCCCCCATATGCAGCCTCAGATAGCGTTGGCGGTGTGACCAGTGGATGAACCTAGGATGGAGAGGTGGACCAGTCTGTCTCCAAGGCTAGTATCGAAGTCAGAGTTCCACTTCACTGGCAATTTCTTTACCTAGCCGAGACATCAATACCTCTGGATAGAGGACTTCCCTTATGTTGATGTAGATTTATGTGGGAGCATGGACTTGATTTTTCCCACGGGGGAAGACTGGGATGAGTCAGGTAAGAGACTGAGCCATACCTTGTCTTATTTTTGTTTTTCAAGTTTTTTGATGTATATATATTTATTTATTTTTTGGGTATGTAGGAGAGTTTTAACAGATGTATTGTTTCAAACATGCAAACAAGGGAGAAGTGTGCCCGGCTAATATACCGGTACTAGGATGTCGCGGAGGCATCCCGGTTGCAGCAGATCCGGTAGTACCAGTAGTAGGTATCTGGGAGGTTGAGAGAAACCTCCAAGGCCTTACAATGGGTATCCCTCCTCTGCGGAGGGGGAAAGTGCCTTTACATCTGCAGAGGCACACTGTAGGAGTACCAGAGAATATCAATTCTCTATTGAGGCACGTAGTGCATGCGGTGATGTGTTACTCGCAGCACAATGTAGTGCGGGGAGATTAGAGTCTCTCCCGCGATCATATTTTGTATTTCTTGTCAGGTGACGTTGTATGGGTGGAAAGACCCAATATTTTTCTCTTCTACATACTTTTTGATGTAATGCAAACATTTCAGTCACGCCATATATATATATATATATATATATATATATATATACAGTTTCGATTTTTACATGATGATGTCTGTGATGTGTTTTAATTTACATGTAATGTACAGTTTTGCTTTCCTTAAATCTTATATGTGGGCAAGATACCGATCCATGATATAATTAGCTAATGAATCCGAAACACTATTAAGTTCTCTTGGAATGTGTCTATATTCAATGTAATCGAACATTCGTTCAAGACAATGAACTTGTAAGTGTAGACGTAGCAGGATAGGACTACGGATAGCATAGATGTGGTTGAGTTGATAAACCATGAGTTGGGAGTCTAAGTAAATGATGATACGAAAGATACCTAGGGAGGAGGCTTGGGTCAACAGTCCAATGATTGCGTGATATTCTGCCATATTGTTGGTTGTTGGTCCTAAGCAGATACCTCCTGAACTCACCACCTCATTAAATTGGTAAATAACCCAAGCTGCTGAAGCAATGTTCCGGGTATGTCGGCTAGCACCATCCGCGAACCCAAAAAAGATAGGAAAGGAAGACGACATCTGCGCATGAAAACATAGTCACAGTCATGCGTGGCAATGGTAAAGACTCGAGCACACGAAAGAAATAGACACACCAAACTAAAATACAATAATGTACAAAGTACAAATGCTAGGTGATCTAGGCATAGTACTTCTTAAGGTAAAGCTCGTTTCGGGGCTCTCCCAGAGAAATTCTGTCATGATCAACTAATTCGTAAGCCCCTCTGTGTAGAACACGCTTCACGATGTAAGGACCATGCCACATGGGTTCTAACTTTCCTTTCCCCAATTTATCGTGAGCTTGGTCGTAAACTAGGACTAAGTCTCATTCTGTGAAAGTCCAAGGGTGGACGGATTTGTCATATTGACTCTTAATTCATTTCTGATGTGCCTCGTTGGCGAGAATAACATCGTGACGTGTTTTGTCTAGTTTGGATAGATACAAAAATCGTTCTTCTTCAGCAGAAGTATGGGGCAGGAGTTCTACTTTCAGTTTGAGTGATGGAATCTCACACTCGATTGGGAGGATGGCTTCAATGCCATAGACCAATTGGAAAGGAGTAAATCCAGTTGAAGTTTTCACAGAGGTGCGATAGGCCCAGAGAGCGGAGAACAGTTGTAAATGCCACGATGTTTTGTTTTCCCCTACCATGCGTTGGATCATGGTTTTTAGGAATTTGTTGATAGCTTCAACTTGTCCATTCACTTGAGGGTAGTAGGGGGGTGAATTTTCATGGAGAAAACCCAATTTGACATGTAACTCGCTCATCATCTGGTTTTTGAAGTGTGCACCATGGTCAGTGACGATGGTGCGTGGTACACCAAAACGAGATATGATGTGGTTGAAGAGGAATAGAGTTGTAGTACGACCATCATTCAGGAAGGTAGGCATAGCCTTAGCCCATTTCGTGAAGTAGTCGATGGCGACGATGATGTAACCATGCCCCCGGGCTGAGGTAGGCTTACACTGCATGAAATCGATGCCCCATTTGGAAAAGGGGTCGATGGCGATAATAGGGTGCAGCATCATAGGGTGGGTGGGTGCCTTCTTGTTAAAGATTTGGTAGGGTGGGAATTTTTTGACGGCCTCGATGCAATCTTTGAAAATCGAGGGCCAAAAGTAGCCGGCACGTAGGGTTTTTTGGGTTGTGGCCATCCAGAAAAGGTGACCGCCACAAGACGCCAAGGTGACAATTGTTCAAAACATGTTCAGCCTCCTTATGAATTAGACATCGCCGAAGGATGGTGTCAATACCACGGTGATACAAAGTGTCGCCGAGAATGATATAATGGCGAGAGTGGTGACGAATGTGTCAATGCTCTTCATGAGAGATGTTGGGCTGAAAACGTTGGGTTTGAAGGTAGAGGAGAATGTATCCGTACCAAGGATCAGAGGTGTTGATGAGGAAGAGAGATTCATCGGGGAGAGAATCTCTAGGTTCAATGTTTTCATCAACACGAGGGAGAGCACAGATGAGCTCGGCAAACACCAGGGATTGTTTGGCTTTGGCCTTCGTAAACTCAAGATTGAATTCTTGAAGAATAACGATCCATTTTGAATATTTTCCCCCAAGTACTTGACGTGTCAAGACGTGGTACATAGGGTTGGAGTCTGCGATTACCTTGGTGGTGCGTAATAAGATGTAGTGGCAGAACCTTTGGATAGTGATGATGGCTACCAGAGCCAGTTTCTCAACATGCGAATATCTGAGTTTATGTCTAGATAAACTCTTGCTCAGATAATAAATCACATGTTCTTCATCGTTGGGGTCTTCTTGAACTAACACCATCGCAATGGTGGAAGTAGAAGCGGCCAAGTAAAGGATATAATCCTTTGTATATTCACGGGGATGTAACAAAGGTGCATGGGTCAAAGCGTGCTTGAGAGCGTCAAATGACCATTGAGAAACGTCATCCCAGGTGAAAGGGACGTTCTTTTGCAGTAACCGCATAAATCTTTTAGTGATCTCCGCATAGTTGCAGATGAAATGGCGAAGAAAGTTTGCTTTGCCTTGCAAACTCTGGAGTTGGGTTAAATTGGTAGGTGGAGGTAAGGCTAGGATGGCCTTGATCTTTAAGGGATCCACCCTGATCCCATCTTTGGAGATAATGAAACCAAGGATTCGACCGGATTCGACAGCGAAAATGAATTTGTGTGGGTTCAGAAGAATACAGTAGAACCTACATCGAAGAAAAATTTCCCATAAATGATCAATGTGATCAGATTGATTTAGAGAATGGGTGGGTAAATCGTTGAGATACGGTTCTGCTATGTGTTTGATGTCATGAAAAGTGTACGACATGGCTCGCTGGAAAGTAGCACCAGCATTTTTAAGGCCAAAAGGTAGCTTTTGGTAGGCGAAAGTACCCCAAGGGCAGATGAAGTTTGTCTTATGTTGATCAGCAGGTAGGATTTCAATCTGGTTATATCCAGAAAAGCCATCCATGAAAGAGAAGATTATGCTCCCTGCGCAATTATCGATGATTTGATTGATGAAGGGCGTAGGGTAGTTGTCCTTGGGACAAGATTTGTTGAGATCTCGATAGTCAATGAAAACATGGATGGTCCCTTGTTTCTTAGCAACCAGAACAAGGTTGGAGACCCATTCAGTTAAAGGGACGGGATATATGAAGCCAACTTTTAGAAGTTTTTCAACTTCTACCTTTATAGCTGCGATTTTCTTGGGATGAATCGTGCGAAGATTTTGTCGGACCGGTTTCACGTCAGGGTAGGTTTTGATTTCATGTATGACGATTGAAGGGTCGATCCCTGGCATTTCCTCGTAACTCCATGCAAAGACATCACAAAATTCTTTAAACAAAGCGGTGTAAGAGGCCACTTCGTCGGGTGTGCAATTAGCACCTAGGTTGATGTTTTCCACGACACCTTCTTTGATTGAAATGTCAATCGTGATCGTAGTAGAGATGTTACCCTTGTTCCTCTCAGAGAGAGTATCTTGTGTGAGGATAGGAGATTGTGGAGCTTCGGTAACATCGGGAGGGAAGACAGAGCATATGTCTTGGTGGATTTCTTCCAAAGGCAAAATAAAAGAGGATCGATGGTGGTTATCATCCCAGGGCAGATCGTCAATGCTGAGCATTTCCATAATGGATTCGTCCGAAGGAAAAATTTGGGAAATGTAATCAACGGCAGACGACAGGGAATCCATCCACGAGGGCACCGAGTAAGCATCGGGTGCCAATGAATGTGAAGTGTTGGAAGAGGGAGAGGCAGATTGAATAGCTACGTATGTGGCCTCGGCTGGGCTCAGTGGCATAGTGTCACCGAGAACATCGAATTCCAAAGGACTAGGCACAATCCAAGGGTCAGATGATTCTAAGGATTGATAAGGCATAGTCGAGATCATATTGACGGCAACAATATGATGTGCGGTGGGTGGAAGTGGTGTAGGGAAAGTACCCATGAGGCTAGAATCTTTCAATAAGCCAACACCAACGCTTTCATACGTAACCGGGTGGTCTCCCAAAAAGGGAATGTTGTTGGTAGCAGGGATGCGAGCGTCGGGTGTGCAGAAATCAAGCTGATCGATGGTAACAATTTTGCCTTGATGGGGGAATTGTACAAATCGAAACACCGACGAGGCGATGACAGTCATAGCGTAGAACCAACTTATTCCAAGTAGTAGGTTGTAATCGAGGGGAGCATCGACCACCTCGACGTCAACGGTAACAGTTTTTCCGCCCAACTGAACAGCTAAGGATTGTAATAATCCGTGAGGATGAAAACCTTGTCCATCAAAGGCGCGTAACATTGTAGCGAACTTGTTAAGGGTAGGTGATTTCAAGCCTTTCCAACAAGCTAGAGACATGACACAGGTAGAGGCTCCCTCATCCAGGATAGTCTGGTGGATTTTTTGATTATGAACAACAACATCGATTTGGAAAGCTAGCCGGTGGGAGAGTCGCGGTTGATGATCATCTAGATTTAACGTGAGGTTGTTTTATGACTCGGGATCAAAAGCGTCGATAGCGGCTAAGAGCATTCTACGTTGGTTGGGGCAGTATTGTAGAACTTCCAAGGCAGACATGGCACATGGGGCTTGGGCCAAATCTTCTACAATGTTGTAATTTTGGCCAGCCCGTGAATTAGGATTGAAGGTAGATTTATGGATGGTGCTCTTAGGAGGATGTAAGATAGAGTCAAAAGAAGGTTTCTCAATCTGGAGCAGCTCGGATGGAGGGCTAATAGACGGAGTATTGACGGAGGATGGTAACGGGTCTGACGGAGAACCGTTAGCAATCTTCGGATTATCAGGTTTAATTGGCGTGTCATACGTCGCAGAACGAGTGGTTAGATTAACTCCGTTAAACATGTATATGTGGGCATTTGTCGAGGCCTCATCATGGGGTTGATTGGAACTGCCCCCCGGCATGGGGGTTTGTGCAACCAAAGATTGTTGTTGCAGGAAAGGTTGAGTGAGCACAGCGGGTTGTGAATTTCCTTTGAAAAGTTTGGCCACTTCATCGCAATGTGGACAGTCTCGAGTGTAGTGATCGTCACCACAAATGAGACATGGGAATTTTGGTTTTCGTTGTGGTTCTTTTCCAGTAGCAGGGGTTTGTGGTTGGGTTTTGGGTTGTTCGTTGTTATTGTTCTTCTTTGGTTTGTTTCTCGCTTTCTTCTTGCCCTAAGTTTTTGTGAAGGGGTTGACTGGACCACATTCACATCAGAGACCTAAGTTTGAGGGGGGGTAGAAGAGGGTGCAGTCGAATTGGGAGTAGCCGTCGAAGTGGGCCACTGGATCATTCCAGTAGACTGGGTAGTAGATTGAGTTTTGACGGAGCCAATAACTCCATCTTCATGCAAAGCAGTTGATGGTTTGGATGGATCGTTATTGGCATGGGTAGTGTTCGGTATCAACTCGTATAGAGTACCGGATTGTGAATAGACTAAGTATAAGTACTGAGCTCAGGCAATGTCTTATTCCTCAGTGACTACACCACCCATGGCAACGTCAGGAGAAATCTGGGGTAACAATGATTTAGTGAACCATTCTGCTAATAATTGATCAGGAATGACTGCTTTGATTAGCCTTCGTCGTCGTCTCCATTCATGGATATGATCAGAGATATGTACAGAAGTTTTCTGACGAAGGGAGGTTAATAGTTTAGTACCCGTCTCGTATCGAATGGGTAGTTGGAAGTGCGTAAGGAAGGACATGGCGAGAGAGTTGAAATCGTGAAAAGATGCGCATGGTAATTCAATATACCATTTCTCTGCGGAACCCGTAAGTGTTCGTTGGAAAAGACGCAGACGAATCGAATCATCCATGAGGGAGTTGGATGAACACCACAAATGGAAAGTCATCACGTGGTTGTTCAGGTCTTCTCCGGACTTTCCGTCGAATTTTGGGATATCAGAAGGAAGTTTAGCTGGAATAGCTGGCCAAACCGGAGAATGATAAATAGGATCATTTGTTAACTGAGACAAGTCTAGAAGGTCCAGGGTAGCTAGAAAAGGTAGTTTCGGTTAACCTGTGAGTAATGTTGGTGTGGCAGAGGGACACCAGTGGGGCCCAATACTGGGTTATGTGGATAATTATAACTAGTGGGCCCTCTCATGTGAGGTTGGTTTTGACCAAGGTATGTAGGATTTGAGATGTTTTGAGAAGGATGTGTGAGAGGAGGATAACCGGATGGGTTTTGTGGGTTATAGGGTGGGTTTGGCATTTGTCCATAAGGGGGTTGCTGCGGAGTCTGAACATTTTGTCCTATCGAGAACTGTGGGTTTCCTTGAAAAAGGACGTTCCACGGATTGGATGCGGCGGAAACATTTTGTCCGTGTGGTTGATGGTAGACTCCAGATTGGGGTTGCCCCCCAGCATGAGGGTGCCCCCCGAATGGAATTTTTCCTCTGGTGGGAGGATGCCCCATAGAATTAGGGTTCCCTCCGAATGGAATTTTTCCTCCGGTGGGAGGATTCCCCCCAGCTTGAGGTAGAGTTATCGGGATTTCAAAACCAGACGTAAATGACTGACCAGTGACGCCGAGCGGGTTAGGACCACCAAGACCGGTCCCTCCGGGTTGTTGGATAGGTATGGAACTTCCCGGTATAACTTGGGTAGTAGTTTGGGAAGTGGTGGAAGTGGAAGCATTCAGTGCCCTGAATCCAAAATGAAGTGTAGGTCTTGGTGTTACAGGTGTGCCAATCGGAGCTTGATTGACCATCGTGTTACCGGCGGGGATAGTCGGAATGTGCAGGACCATTGTAGAATGGGCCGTCTAGAGGGGAATAGTAGACCTTGGGCCAATGGACGGTATGTTCGGACCAACGGTTGGTGTGGATGTAAAAGTGGTGGTACCAGTGAAATGATTTGGGGGTACAGTGTAGGAAAAAGGTGCATCGGCACCTTCCCCTGTTCCATAAAGATCTCGCACCAAGTGTGGTGGACTTCGAACAATGTTTGCGGTCCAAAAAGGGTCACTGGCTAAAGGGTTTTGAGAATACCCAACCAAAATGTCAGAAGGATTGACGACAACAAATTCTCCATCAGAATTCAGATGGAGGATCTGTCATTCATATCCCTTCGGAATGCGGTAAGCTTCCGGAGATTCTGAAACAATTCGAAAATTTTCCAAAGGAGTGGGAAATTCTTCCTGGGAAGTTGTAGTGTTTTGAACCTCGCTCTGTTGAGGGGATTCCTCCATAGAATGAGGGGGTAAAGGGGTGTTTTCTTCCATATTTTCTATAGGAAGTCCCTCTAGCCTCCGCGAGCGGTGTGGAGGGTCGATGTTGGCAAAGAAGAGTCGGCGAAAGAGATCTATGGCCAACTATCGAAAAGAAACAGCACACGCTAAAAAATCTAAGAATCACAACTAAGCAAACATGACCTTCTTTTGATGACTGCACTAGTTGGTGATGAAATCCAACGTCGCGTGACCAAGTCCAGAAGGGGCGAGGATAGGGTGGAAAAGTTACAATGTCCACCTGCTTAACGGACTTACGCCTTGGTGCAAGCTTCCACGCAGTAATTGTGGATTTACCCTCCAAGTAGCCCGAGTGAGTTTGACCAATGTCTGCTCCAGGTATAGTGAGACTTCCTGTCACCGTCACCTTGTGTAAGACCCTAAAGATTATGGCCACTAAGGTTACCAATTCGCAGTCAGCCCCTGGGCGAGAAAAGTCGACAGTCCGATCTGAACGTACGGGCAGGGTATCGAGCCCGAAATCAACTAAAAGGCTTCCATGCAGTAATTGTGGATTTACCTCAAAGTGATCCCCATAATACGATCTGACCACCACAATCAGTTAAACCATGGAGGGTTAGTCCCCGTAGCTTACCCGAATGCAACCTCGTGCGTAATCACTGTGTGAGAGGGGGATCCTAGGCAGACTTATACGATAATTGGATTTGACTCTCCCTAACTCAGGATGCTAATGTTTGTTTTGGAAACTTTGGAGAGTTATGCTCATAGCCTAATCCAAAGTACTAAGCCTAGTCTATTGTTGGTGGAGGATCCTAGAAAAGAAAAAGTTCTAAATAATTTTTAATTAGCGTTGATTTTATGGTTGTTCTTTACGCAAAAGAGGTGCATGGAAGTGAAACGAATGGAATTATGACTCAGACCCAAAGAATGCATCAAATATGATAAGCAGTCATTTCCTTTCGATGAACATCTATCTAAGGGAGAGAGAGAGTTCTTTTCACTTAACAAGCATGAATACGGAGTGTCCTCAAACAATTCTCAATCAAATCTTGATGTGATGCTAAAACTTTTTAGATGCCTTCTAATATGCACAATCAATCGTGAAGATGCTTTTTATTGTTTGCATATGAATAATGATCAATTCAACACAATGCTCGTCTTGCTAATTATCTTCTTGTATGAATGAAAACCAAAATAGCACAAGCAAAAGTCATACAAACAATACACCCTTTCGTTGCAATCAAAATGAAAAGAGAAAGAAAAGAAACAATCAAAGAGAAAACAAACTTCACACCCAAAAGAAAAGGTTGAAGAACAATGATTTTTAACTAAAATCAAAATGAAAGGATCCGTAGGCCTTTGATGACCTTCACCAGAGTTTTTCATTCAGTTGATGAGGACAGAAAAAAAAATGCACGGGTTTCAAACTCCAAATAACAGAAAAACTCAATAACAATAGCAAAGAAGGCTACAAAATCCAAATAGTAAGATGTTCATTCTTCAAAAAGACAGATGTCAAGGCTGAAAGAGAAGAAGCATTGACTCACAAGGTTACCCAACAAGAGAGGCACAGAGGCAAAACCCAGAAAAAGAAATTCTGGAAAGCTTCCTGGCCAAAAGAGGGCTGGCGCTCTGTTGCCAAAGGCAAGGAGCATTATAGCACTCTGTGCAAAGCTATGGAAGAGTGTTGGTGCTCTGTTAACACAAGGACAGGGGCTGCAGGTTCAAAAACTCCCAGAAATGTCAAAAAATCAAAAAATTGCAATTCAATTTCAACAATTATGCTGAGTATGATGGGGTAAGGAGCCAATCATCTCATGAAACCAATCAAAAGAGGAGTGAAATAGGTATGAAATAATAAAGGGATAGAACAAGGTCAATGAGGAGAAAATCAAAACAAGAAGTTTCGATTTGAGGCTATCTCCCCAGTGGAGTCTCCAGTTTCTGTTGTAGGAAAATCTCCCTGCGAACAGGTAGATCGCCTCAAAGAGCTTGACCCTAACTCTAAGACAAAAAATGCTTAACATGGACACTGACTTCCTTTCAAATCTATCTAAACTAACACATGAGAATAAAGGATAACAGAAGTACCTCTTTATCGACGTTTGTCCCTGCACGCTCCGAGTTGTGCTCCAATCTCTTGCTCCTCGCTGAGTTCTGCAGACAAACAAGATACGACCACTTCCTACTCTATTGATATTAGCTTGAAAACAGATCTATCTATTAACGATAAGTTCATGTAACATCAGACACAAACTAGAAAGAAACAGGCCAAGCGTGTCATATTTAATGAGAATAACGACAGCAGTACTTACAATCGTAGATGCGAATGCGACAGCTTCGTCAAGTCCTCTTCATCTAACCCTTGCCTGAAAGATCCAAAACTTGGATAATAGCAGCTTCACCGATCACTCTCTTTTGACTGACTGTGTGTTTCCTCTAAGATCATAGGTTTCATACTAGCAGTTCTTCTCCCTTTCCACCATCATAGAGCCTGCTTATATAGGTTAAGAGGAGCTTAACCTCTTGAGTTATCTTTAGAACAAGTTGGGAACTTCCTCCTCAGATCAGGGATTTCTTGATGAAAACAAGAATTAGAATACAACTGCCTCCTAATCTTGAAAGATCCTCCCCTTATTCTCCTCAACGGGCCAACTACTACCTCAGATTAGGCAACGCTCCCTTAGAAGGGGCATCAGAGCGTTGTAGCGCTCCCTGAGAAGCTTGATGGGAGCGCCAACACCCTCAAGGTGAGTAGCGCTCCTTCAGAGGGGGCAGGGGAGTGTTATAACACTCCCTAAAGCCTTGTAGGGGAGCGGTAGTGCTCCTAAGGCTGTTATAGAGGAGAGATCCCCCTCAAAACCTTTGTTTCAGAGCTCTCTTCAGGTGTTAAGAGTTCCTTGTCCTCAGTTAACCAGTTTTTCTTCTCCAAATCAAGTACATGAGGTGTTCTAAGTGTCTCCTTAGTGTCGTCGGCATGGCAGTATGCTTGAACATCATTTGCGACACTTGTGACCAACTTGCGACACTTGCGAAAGTTGTAAGGAAGATGCGACACTTACGACAATTGAGAGGAACATGTGACACTTATCCAGCTGAGTAATTTTGACGTGTAACACCTTGAAAAAAGACAAAAGACTTATGTAGCGGATATTAATTTGGTCTTTGTGTGGGACATTTTATGCCATTAGTATGTTTTGTACAAAAATAATGGATCTTTGGCACTACACCATGGTCAAGGAATGAGGAACAAGGAAAAAGAAACAAGGAACAAGGAATGAGGAACACATAACAAGGAACAAGGAACGAAAATTGTACGACGACTAGACTCCGACAACAGTGACATGTGAATGGGGCCAACATTGAAATTTTTTCAAACAGTTTCTGTATGCACTAAAATTTGGCATGGATAGAATATTCACATGAATTAACGATATGGGAGGGTTTCTGGAATCAAATGTGAATGACACACCCACTTTCTTCCATCATCAATTCATCATGTAAACCATAATCCCTAATTTTCTTTCAAAGTACACAATTTGGTTGACGCAATTTTTAAGTTTTCATCAGTATTTCTTTACTTTTATTTTAGGTTCTACATTAATGTATATATAATGTATCAGTGTCATATTTGTGATGAAAAATCCCTCTTTTTGGTTGATTTCTTAATCGACACCATAAAAATACTAGAGGCAGGCAACAGTGACATGTGAATGGGGACAATGTTCAAATTTTTTCAAATTGTATCTGTATGCATTGAAATTTGACCTGGATAGACTATTTGCATGCTGTAACGATATGGGAGGGTTTCTGTACTCAAATTTCACTCACACACCCACTTTCTTCGATCATCATATCATCATGGAAACCATAAACCCTATTTTTCATATGTTCTAGTAGATATGTTAATGATTCCAAATTTCATATTTGTATTTGACTCAAGGTCCAGCTAGCTTGCAAAGTATCAAATTTTAATTTCAAGTTGATAAACCAAATATGAAATGAATCCAAGCATCATTTGATATCGTCGCAAGAGAGACGAATGTAAATAATCTTGCGACAAATTAGCTATACTATCGACGAAAAAAGTTCGCCAATAGTATAGCTAATTCGTTGCAAGAATATTGTGTCTAATTTGAATGGTGTTACATGGTTTGCAAGGAGTGTAGGGCTTATATTATGGTGCAATGTAGTGTATTCTATAAGAACAATCTCTATGCCAAACCTCAAAATGGATAGTACAATATCTTGTTCATAAGACAAATATTCTTTGTATGTTTGCTTTGTGGTGGCTCAAGCCCTTGGTACACATGATGCCTGACAACGAAATGTAACAATTTGACTATTGAATAATAGTTTTATTTCACCCATGGTTATGGAAAGAACTTAAGGTTCTTAGGTCCTATTTGAATCTTCTTAGAATTGAGATTCGTTACATAGTTCTTGAAAAAAGACAAAATACTTATGTAGTGGATATTAATTTGGTCTTCGTGTGGGAAAGTTTATGCCATTAGTATGTTTTGTACAAAAATAATGGATCTTGGGGCCAACGTTGAAATTTTTTCAAACAGTTTATGTATGCACTGAAATTTGTCATGGATAGACTATTTTCCTTCCTTAACGATATGGGAGGGTTTCTGGACTCAAATTTCACTCACACACCTGCTTTCTTCCATCATAAATTCATCATGTAAACCATAAACCCTAATTTTCTTTCAAAGTACACAATTTGGTTGACGCAAGTTTTAATTTTTCGTCAGTCTATATTCATTTTTCTTTCAGGTTCTACATTTATGTATATACAATGTATCTGTGTCATATTTGTGATGAAAAATACCTCTTTTTCATTGATTTCTTAATCAACACCATAAAAATACTAGAGGCGGGAAACAGTGACATGTGGATGGGGCCAACATTGAAATGTTTTCAAACTGTACCTGTATAATGCATTGAAATTTGACCTGGATAGACTATTCGCATGCCTTAACGATACGGGAGGGTTTCTGGACTATTCACATCAAAATTCAAAGGCATAAAGAAGGAAATCACGATGTAAAGGGTTTTTGTCTTTGATGTAAAGGGTTTTTACCCATTTTTGTAGTATAAATAGATGTTGATAAAATGTATGAGGATATCATATCATTAGTAGATAGATCCTAGTGAGAGTATTCATGAGTAGCTTTTGAGTTATTTTTGGAGATAGATGATTATCCATAAAAGTCCCCAGTAGGTTGTTAGCCAAAAGTCATATATTGAATCCTAAATTCACAAGATCCATGTAGTCGCTATGTCCACATAGCATCGCAATCAGTGGGTTTGTGCTTGAAATTTGTTATCAAAAATATGCATAGAAAACTTTGTCCATAAACTAAATTTAATATTGTTGAAATGTCCAATATGTTTTTTTTAAGAGAGATTGTCCATGGGAAATTATAGTAATTTTTTTCGTATGTATCATTTGATCACAAAGTAAAATATTGCATCATTTAAACAAACTATGGTTTATGAATAAAAATCCAAAAATAGCAACACTGAATAAAGACCAAAGCTAGCATTTGTATTATCAGTATTCACCTTAAATTGTTTTTATTCAGATTTTTACATTAAGCAATAAGCTAAAAGAAGAATCCATGCGATGGCATAGTGAAAATGATGAGTAGAATACAAGCTCAAAATAATTGCATCATGTAATATTATGAATATAATTTATTTCATCAATGAGAAATCTTAGTTGTTCTAGTATTGTTTTGTACATGATGCAATATGCACATTCTCTACACTGAATTACATCACCAAATTTTAGTGAATTCTTAGTTATACAATGTCAAATATCATAAAGTGTAAGAATAATTCCTAATTTAGAAACAACAAAATGCAATTAGTGAAATCACTTGTCCCAATACATATAATGTTTGCAAAGAATAGTATAACAAACATGTTCAATAATAAAAACTAATCAAGGTTTTATCAATCTATCTAAAAGCTAGGGAAATAAAGATACCTTCGCAAACCTAACTTGTAAGCTCAGGCACTTGAGTTCTACCTAAAATACTCAAATCAAAATCCAGTATAGTTTTGAAACTGTTATGACCCTATGTTTCATAGGAATCATACAAATGACTAAGATTTTACCTTCAAAAATGTTGTGTGGTAAATCATGTGGCATCCTACCCATGATTTACAAGGAGAAGAAATATATGAGCAGTCGAAGGTTTTGAGACAGTG
>ML798403.1:128053-141312 GCA_009831015.1 Picea engelmannii
TCTAAGGCAGGACAACACTATTCGCAAGTGTTCCTCATGTTCTCTTTCATTCTTGGAATAGATGAGGATGTCATCTAGAAAGACTTGTACAAAATGGTCTAAGTACTTCTAGAATACACCGTTCATGAGGCTCATGAATACTGCTGGCACATTGGTCAATCTGAAAGGTACTACCACAAACTCGTAATGTCTAAACCGAGTTCGAAAGGTAGTTTTTGGGATATCACCTTCCTTAATCCTTAACTGATGATACCCTGATCACAAATTGATCTTTGAGAATACCGCTACTCCTTTCATCTGATCAAAGAGGTCATCTATTCGCGGCATTGGGTACCTATTTTTCACTGTAGCATGGTTCAAGTCCCTGTAGTCTATACACATTCATAAGGATCCATCCTTCTTCTTTACAAAAATTACTAGTGCGCCCCAGGGTGAAACACTGGGCCTTATTAGCCCTAAGTCCAGTAACTCTTTCAACTGCATTTGCAATTCACAAAATTCTGGCGCTATCATCCGATACAGAGTCTTGGAGATTGGTTTTGCACCAGGTTTTAGCTCAATAGTAAAATCAAGCTCCCTCTCAGGAGGTAACCCTGGTAACTCGTTCGAAAAAACATCCTGAAATTCTGACAATACCGGATACTGATGCAATGAGGGTCCCTTCCTTTCATTCACTGCTTCCACTACATAAAGTCAACACCCTTGCCTCAAGCATCTCTTAACCTTCATAGTTGATATAAAGCGTAACGACACTTTTCTCTGTACACCCTGGATCTCTACTGATCTTCCTTCATCATCGACACAAAGCACCCTCTTTGCAAAACAATCTACCAAAGCTTGATGAGATGCTAACCAATCCATTCCAATGATTAGGTCATATGATCCGAGAGCAGTGATGTATACCTTCAACCTGATAGTACACACTCCCAGGTCTATTATACAATTATTGACACTAGGTCCTATCGCTTGTTTTCCCCCCGAAGCCATCTCGACTTGTTTAAAGTCATCATGCTCATAGGCTGCCAGCCCACTCTTTTCTAATGCAGATGGTGAAATGAAACTATCTGTCACACCAGAATCAAAAAAAATCTTGGCATTGATATGATTTAGTGTACCTGATGACTCCACCACCATGGATTGATGTTCGGCTTGGTAATTATTAACCACTGCGTAAATTTGGTGGCTGCTACTTGCTCTCCCCATTGGTGCCTTTCCTTCTCTATGCACAAACCCTGATTGTGACTCTGGGAAATCACGTTGGTAATGGGGTCCTCCGCACCCCCAAAAAGTAACACGAGATTGAACCTATGTATTGTTATGTGACTGTCTCTGAAATGAGTTCCTTCCCCTGGAACCCCTGCCCCTACTAGTTGTTCCCTGAGATGGTCGTGGACCTATCTGCACCGTTGGAGATGAACGAGATGTTGCACTCGCTTCCATTGAAATCCCTGCAGCTATTGTCCTTGGTGCGACTCTGTTACCATATGGCGGTGGCCTTGAGCCCCCTCCCCTAGGAAATGTCCTCGGGGCCTTTCCTACGAATCCCAGGCGATGTATAAATGTCAGTCTTGTACCCCCGGTCAAGTTCATGTGTTCTTCCGCATAACGTGCATTTTCCACCGCCTCCACTACTGAAGATGGTTTCCACATCCATACCATAGCTCTTATCTTAGGTTTCAATCCATAGATGAAGCACTCTACATGTCGTTGGTCATTGTCCATATACGAGACATATTTGACCAGTTCCATAAATCTCATCTCATATTCTTCTACAGTTTTGTTTCCCTGTACTAAGGCATGAAATGACCCTACCTGTTGTTCCTCATAGTAAGCTGGTAAATATTTCCTTCGGAACCTCTCCTCGAAAAGTTCCCAAGATACTGTGTCTGGGGTAAGGTGTAATTGTCTTTCCAAGTTGCCCCACCAGTTCAAGGCGCTGTCTCTTAACTAAAAAATGACGATCTTTGCCTTTGAGTTGGATGCATAGTCCCTTAAGGAAAAACACCTTGTCATGCCTTCCAACCATGCTTCTGCGCATTCACTGGCGCAACCCCCGGCAAACTCCGAAAGTTTGAGCTTCTGCAATTCTTGCGTGATGTCTTCAGGTGGAGGTCCTCCCCTTGAATCCCTTGACTCTTCTGGATTACCCGTTCCAGACGGTGGGGGTTCCATTTCAGTCCTTTCCGGTTGTCGCCCCTTTAAAGTCTCATTAATGGCTTCCAACGAGCGCAGTATGAGGGCTAGTTTGGGCGATGGTGGTGGTGGCGCTGGAGGTGTTGGCGGTGCTTGGGATGACGCTCCCCTGCCTCGACTCCCTCGAGTCTTGACCATCCTGTATTCTTTGACCTGCATCAACCCAAGTTGTTAGGGTGAGTTCTAGGATGTTTCAAATTGGTGCTACTCAAACTAGAAACAGGGTTAGGCGTAAGTTTTCTTTACTTTTCTATAGACAGACATTACTCCATCAGGGAATTGGCTAGGTTAGGGTTAGGATTAAGCGTCTAAGCTTGATTTCTTCGCCCCTATGAAAAAAAAAACTATTGGTTCCCTTTCCCTGTAGCTGCGCTAGCCTTGCGCCATACTCGCCACTTCCTATGCTTACTCTCCTAGTGCATATGTCGCCTCCTTCCCACTTGTCCTAGTCTAAGCCCTTTTAACTTTTCACTTACAACTTGTTTAAAGTGACTTCCGACCTTATGTTTATTAATTTACGCCAAAAGGCATACACCTATTGAAAATGGGTACAATTAATGATATTTTAATCTTAATTAACCTTAAACCATTATCTGATGGCTATGCATTGAAGATGCTGGCATATTCTTAGTCGTCCTCCAAAATCAATGGGTCAGATTTATTGTTCATAACTTTCTTGCATTTATCAAGGCATCCGTTAACATGTTTACTTTTTAACATTTACCTAATCATATTAAAAACAAATTGTTGTAAGGTTATATAATTACCACGTTTAAATGATTAAATAGGATTAAACCGTGGCATCTAAATAATTATCCACAACTGCCAGCCACGTTTCAGCGTTCACCAACGCTATGTACCTTTCGGCGTTAACCAGCCGCCAGCCACTTTGCGGCTATGCTAGTTTATTAAAAACTAATAATCTAGACTAAACTTAATCCTAAGCTTCAATCTCCTTAATCAACACTTTTAATTTATTCCCAAAAATTAATATTATTATTAGTGTTAATTAATTAGTCACTAATTTACTTAATCCTTCCTATTAATTTAATTGTTATTATTTTTTTCTCCAAGGCACATACATGGTGCGTTGGTGTTTGGTTGTTCTAAACTCGTCTGCTCTGGCAAAATTTTAATCTAACCCAAATTTAATCTAATCTCTAACATCATTAATTAACTTTAATGTAAATTAACTTTACACTAAATAAAAAAATTAATTTAAAATTATTATTACACTAATTTAACCTAAATTAACTTTAATTTAATTTTAAATTAACTTAACCTAAATTTTATATATATATATATATATATATATACACTAAATTATTTTTTTACACTTAAAATAATACAAAAAATAAACGAACACACATAAAAAAATATATAAAAAATTTAGTAAACAAAACATAAAAAAAAAATCAAAATAATTTAAAAAAAAAGAGTGCGAGCACACATGGATTCCACGTGCCCGCCTTTCTCTTCATACCTAACCCTAAAACCCTACACCTTCCAGCTCTTCGAACCCTACGCGTCCTTCCTCTGCTGCCTCCTTTTCATCCACTAAGACCTTCCTCACTCAGCCAGTGTAGCGTTGAGCTATAGATTCGCCAATTTTTTCTCTACAAGACAAGCGTGCATCTGTAACACGACATTCCTTGAATCTTGTAGCAAACAACACCATGTTATTAGTTTTCATATAAACCCTCGGCTCGACCTGAGCTAATCTTTTTCGCTGAAACAATGCAGCGATACTACGTAGGAGCAAATATAAACCTTGGCTGGCCTTTTCACAAAGAACCCTACTGCCATCATAATTTTTTTTTTTCATTTAATTGAGCACTTCAGGGATTTGAAGCTCTTGAAGCTATGGAGGAGGATCACTACCATGTGTTAGGGTTACAGTTAGGCCGAGAGGGTTCAAAACTTTTGGTGGTCGATATCCACAAGGCCTACAGAGCTCGAGCCCTTGTCTGCCAATGGGGCACCAACAAGAAGCCAAGGACCTGCTCTTGCATTGCCTTAATTTGGGTGTCTCTACTCTTAAGGCATCTGTTCTTGCCATCGACGTTGTTGAGCTTCTAGTAAGAGAATGGGATTGACATTGGCAGTGCACCAGAGTTTTCCATTGCTTTTCTCCGTTGCTAAATATCCTCGACAAATCTTCAAATGCACTGTGGTAAAGGCGTTAAACCCACACGAGGCATGCTTCTTCCTGGTGGTTAAGAGGTACCCAATCACTCCACTCAAGAATTACAATTACAGCCACGGGGAAGATGGTGTGGGTGTGATTCCGGCATGGAAGAAGGGTCATGAAGAAGAAAGATATCTGGAGTGTTGCATGCCCCATGGGATGAAGAAGAAACAGAGCCTCAGAGTCGCAGTGCTGGTCAGTGGAGGCGTTGACAGCAACGTCGCCCTTAGGCTACTCTGCGCTGTAGGTCATTCCTGCACCACTTTCTACTTGAAAATTTGGTTCCAGGTAATACACTTTCATTGGAAATAGTTATAAGAATTACGAGTTATAATGTCTGTGAAATCGGGTCTCTGCACCACTTTTATGCTCTCTATCTGTGTTGGAGAAAAGTGGGAGGAGAGGGAGTATCTGCCTCTCATGTTAGGATTTTTTTTTGCGAGATTTGAAACTGCGACCACCAGTTGGGCAATTCATTATTCTCAGACAAGTAGTACTTGAAGATAAATCTTGGGAAGAGCCACATCACAAGTGACTTCGGTTTTCATTCATAGGTTAGGCTTGATTCCTTATTAGAATGTACACTACCCTGGGCTACCCTGCCCTACGCTGCTCTGTGACAAGGATGCCTTTTCCTTGTTGCAAGCATCCAAGAGATTTTGTTTGGGGATGGATGAGAAGTACTTACCTGTTAACCATTTCAGTGTTGTTTCATTGAAATGATGCTCCCATGTGACCAAATAGAGCCTTTTTTTTATGAGACCCTATCCAAAAAAAAAAATTCAGTGTCCTATTTCCATTCCATGGAATTGTTTCTGGACTCTGTCTCTGATGTATCCATCCCATGAGATGTTCCAAACCATGTTTTCATGATGTCAATTTTTAATATGTTTTTCAACTATGTGTCCATGCTATCAAATTCATGAAAAGTTTCACAAGTCCAATGCTTTGTTTCCTGGCATGTTCACCAGAAATATCAATTTGTTTTTAAGAACAAAAGAAGGCTTTCTACATGACAAATGTAGTTTATGGGCACATAGTGAGCACTATTGTAGTTAAGCAAGGAAAATATCTTCCATGCTCTTCTGTATATGGATATACATGTTAGAGGAGAAACACTTGAGATGTACCGTTGGATTAGAATATAGTTGTTTATGTCATAGAGCTTTGATCTCTATCTTCTCTTTTTTTAAACATTGACCTTTTATCTTCCGCTATAATGCACTGCAGAGTCAGCTAATCCTAGCACATTTTTGTGGTCTGGACTGATGCTTGGAAGTCAATGTCAATGTAGCCAAAATATTCATTCTTCAGCAAGAATAATCTTAATAATACTAGAATAGTCAAATGCTATCAATGATATCTATTTTCTCATTTAATGAAATTGGACATTAGATTATTAATAGAATAAAGGATTCTATTTAGAGGATTACTCAACTATTTAATTCTAGAATCAAACGAAAAGATTGAGAATATCAGTTGGTTCAAACAAAGCTTGACATGTCAAATGTGCAACCTAAAAATTTTCAAATAAATTTTTTTTCATGAAATCAATTTTGACCACTCAAGAATGTATTCTACCCATTTCGTTGGGACAACCTGCACTGGTGCTGAAACCAAGTCATCAAATTCACTACAAGCGAGAGGGGGAATAGATTACTTCAAGAAGAAAAAAAACTAGATTCATTATCAAAGGAGGGTCATATTGGGAGTCGAATCTTAACTAATGTTAATTGTAACAACCCTAGTTGTATTCATAATTTACTTGTTTTACTTGGTAAATTTTTTTTTTTTTTTTTTTTTTAACAATTTCAATATGTATTTCTTTTATATTTATTTTTGTTTACATATAATCAAAATAATAGTGCTTTTGGTTTGCAGGTTAGGCGGAGCTGGAGTTGGAGTTGTTGGAGTTTTGTCCCTTAGGCCCAGATTTCAAACAAAAGCTCTGATACCATATGTAGTGGCCATATTATTTAACATCAATTGATTCTACTAACATAACAGTAAAGTTCAATAATTCCTCTATATTGAGCTAATTAGTAAAATTCAAACATTCCTTTAATTGAGCATATTCGTAGCACATTCGCATATAGATTTATCCACAAATAATAAAATTTTATAGCAAAATAAAAAAAAATACACAATTTTAAATACCTGGGTCTGATGCTAACCCTCCGTTTGTTCGCTTGCCTAGTTGACCGCTGCTGCACTGTGTAAACACTGCCCAAAACCTTGTTCCTCCCTGCCAACTAGGACAACTACCTAGATCCAGGATATCATATGGATATCCTAGCCCCCATGCCCAAAACCTCCAGCAACCCATTGCCTGTACTGATCCAATCCCACTCCAAAACTCAACTCCCCTCTCTGCAAATCCAAGAGATCCCCCCCCAAAAATCTCCCGTCGAATGATAATTCCCTTTGTAAACCTCCTCCCCCTCCATATCCTTCCTTCATCGCCTCATGCATTTAAGTCCTTACCTACTCCTAGTTAATGCCCCTTATCCTTTCCTTTATTATTTTATCCTCTCATAATTAATATGTTATCCCTTTCTGTGCACGTAACCTTTTCAATTTAAACAATATAACTTATTAATCTTTTAAATTTAATACTCATGTTATTAAATGTAATAGGTAGTTAATTAATCAATTAATTAATCAAAATTATAACCTTTAATTAATTAATAACTACTTAATTAATATCATTATATCAATCTTTGTTTAGTTATTAAAATGGTAGGCAAAATTAATTACCTAATAAATCTTTTACTTAATAATCCCTAAGTATATATTCGACTAGGGCTATTACAGGAGGGTTGGTCATTCTGAATGAAAAATGAGTTGAACTATAAGAAAGGGAAAATTACAGTATGCGCAGTTTGAGACCGACAGTATGCGCAGTGTGAGATAAAACTCAGAGATGAGTAACAGATGAGGAACAGACAGAAGCAAGAGCAGAATTGCAGAACAACTTGAAGAAGAGAAGAATTGCAAAACAGACAGAGGAAGAGAAGAATTGCAGAACAGTTAGAAGCAGACCAGATTTACATAATAGAGAAGAAGTGGTAAGAATCGATTTATCTGTGTTGTTGGTTATTAAATCATTTATTTATAATCAGGGAGGTAGGGTGGTGCTAGGGAGGATTTTGGTCCTTTAATATTCGAGTTGGTTCTTGAATATTGGGAGTTGTAGCTTCCATCTAGTTTTGGCTAGAAAACAGGGTGGTAGGGTGGTGCTCGGGAAAACACAGAGTTTTCTGTATACAAGTTGGTGCTTGTATAAATCTAGTTGGCGCTGGAATATTTAGGGAGTTGGTGCTAGAAAAACTAAAGAGTTGGTGCTCTCAAACAAGTTGGTGCTTATATAAGTGGAAGTAGGTGCTTCCATCCAGTCGGTGTTGGAACACTCAGGGAGTTGGTGCTTCCTTCTAGTCGGTGCTAGAGAAAGCAGAGAGTTGGTTCTCTCAACAAGTTGGAGATTGTAAAACAGAGGTAGTAGCCTCACTTTGATTTGGTTCTCAAACATAGATGATGTACAGAACTTAAAATACTACCTATCATTTCGAAGAAGAAGAGGTTTGTTGGGCTCCGGATTTATAACATTTTCTTGATGGTTCTTGAAGATATTGTTTACTCTCCTGAAGTCTTTTGTTTAGCAAATGGCATTCTTTCTGTGTTGTTACACATATATATTCCATTATATACAGAAACCATGAAGTGCTTCCAAAGCCACAAATGAGTGAAGAATTCAACTATAAATGCAACAATAATCCTCTTCTGCGGAGAATAGCTGAACTTTGCAAGAATGCAGGGTGTTGGCTTATAGAGGATAATACTTATGATTATTTTATGATGGGTTGAAACATACTTGTGTAGAGGCTCCACACATTATCAATGTATTCTCTTTTTCTAAAGCTTATGGTATGATGGGCTGGCAAATTGGATAGATAGCATATCCTTCTGAATTCAAGGGCCTTGGAGTTTGAACCATTGAAACAACTGGCATCAAGGATTTAAATTCATGCATAACGCAAGGAAGGAAATCGTGGCATGATTGACTGTGTAAAATGTGTCTCATCCTCCGGTGATATTCTTAAAACCATTTTATAACTTCTAGGGCGCAAAGCCACGACTGCCAGAGGTCAGAAACATTATGTAACCTTGCCACAGATCCGAAACATTATGTAACATTTCCAGAGATCTGAAATGTGGTGTAACATTGCCAGAGAGAGCTGGAAACGTTATGTAACATTGCCAGAGATCTGGAACGAGATGCCATGCGTTGCCAGAGATCTGAAAATATGTCTCATTCCCCGGTGGTACTCCTGAAACCATTTTTGTAACTCCTTATTCACCTAGGGCAAAGCCATGCATTTCCGGAGAGCTGGAACGTTATGTAAAGGGATGCCATGCATTGCCAGAGGGTTGGAAAAACGTGAGGCTATGCTCAAGAAAAGAAAGGATGTAGAGAGCCATGTGTGGGGGGATCTGAAATGTGATAGAGTTGTTATGCTCGGGAGATGATAGAGATGGAGCATAGGGTATAAGAATAGAGGAATGAGAGTCTCCAAGCACTGTATTGTTTTCATCTTTAATAAAATAGTTAAGGGTTTTCATTAACACGATTTCCTGTTTTGCCATTTTAGCTGTGAGTTATTTATTTGCCAATATGTGTTGATTTAGAGAACAGACTATTGACAGAGAAGGCAGGGCCCCCTTCGCTGGAAACAGAGATGATACATTGTATTTATAGTAGATTGCATATTTGATTTCATCTTTCAGCAATTTTCTCAGTGGTTTGATAGAAGTAGTATTTCATTTCATTACAACCAAGGGTTTAGCATTATCTTTCCAGCCATTGATTTCATTCCTTCAGTTTTCACATTTAGACTGCTCAACATTCAGGAACTGGTTCGAATATCTCATTAGATAGAGAAGTTTCTTTTGATTACAATAGAAAGTTTCATAGGATGGTTGTTGAGTTGTGTGGAGTGATAAGTAGCAAGAACTTAGTTGTTTTCAGTTTATCTTTTACATGCATATACAGAACAGTACCGGTTAGTACCGAGTAGTACCGAGTAGTGCAGAGCAAAGTAGGGTACAGTAGTTCTTTCCAGTGAGTTTCTTTTAGCAGTTTAGAGATTAGTTTGGCATCCTTTAAACCCCCTCTTCAGCCCTGCATTTCCTGTGTTGGTTCCTCTAAGTCTACCTTCCCGGGTTGACAATTAAATGTTGATTTACATGGTATATCTACATCTCGACAAGGTTTTCTCCCTTTATGGGTTTCCTCGTGAAAATCTGTCTCTGTGTATATCTTATGTGTGACCGATGCTCATTATTTATGTTTTCTATATCTTGTATAATATTGATGATCACTTGAAGAAAGATTAATAATGGTTTAATAGACTTAAAATTGTTTAAGCACAATAACAACTGATTCACCCCCCCTCTCAGTTGTCTTAGTAATTTCAACAAAACCTTGGTGACATTTTCCACAGGAGATAATGATCTTCTCTTCCTTTTGTTGTTTTTGGGGGAGGTCAATTCTTGTGAGGGAGTCCCTCCTTTCTTGGGTTGGACTTATTGCTCAAATTCTCCCCATAACAAGAGAAAGTCCCAAGTTTTGTTCCTCCTCCTTAGTTCTTCTAGAACGATCAACTTGATCAGCCCATGATGGAAAATCCTACTGTGCACATTATAAGGCTTAGCTTGAACTTGGTGTGACATATTAGTTAAGCTCCTATGAAGGTAATGGGGTAGATTCAGAGGACAATTTCCTGTAAAATGATTCATTAGTTTGAAGTGATAGAGCATGACTCTATAATACCGACCTTCACAAGTGATGTACACTTTAATTTCCTCAAGAAATTGTTGTCATTTCACCTCCAGGTAAGACCTGGGAACATCCTTCTGCCAAATAATGTTTTGAAATTAAGGCTTAAGGTAAGACATGAACTCAATATCCTTAGTGACAGTTGTTTTAAACCATCTCTCACCTTACCCAGGAATTTATGTTGTTTCTGCAACTCTGGCGTCATCAATTTTCATTACCATTAATGGACCCAATGTTACTTTTGATCCATCGAAGCTCCAAGCAAAGGCTTTAGCAACACCCTGGTGATACCCCAACAATTTCTCAAAATACCTGTAGCAACCTGCTGTTGTAGGAAAATCTCCCTGCGGACAGATAGATCGCCTCTAAGAGCTTGACCCTAACTCTAGACAGAAAATGCTTAACATGGACACTGACTTCCTTTCAAATCCATTTAAACTAACACATGAGAAGGAAGGATGACAGAGGTACCTTTTATCGACGTTTTTCCCTGCACGCTCCGAGTTGCGCTCCAATCCTTTACTCCTCGCTGAGTTCTGTGGACAAAGAAAGATACGACCACTTCCTACTCTATTGATATTAGCTTGAAAACAGATCTATCAATAAATGATAAGTTCATGTAACATTAGACACAAACTAGAAAGAAATAGGCCAAGCATGTCATATTGATGAGAATAACGACAACAGTAATTACAATCGTAGATGCGAATGTGACAGCTTCGTCAAGTCCCCTTCATCTAACCCTTGCCTGAAAGCTCCATGACCTGGATAACAGCAGCTTCACTGATCACTCTCCTTTGGCTGACTATGAGTTTCCTCCAAGATCATAAGTTTCATATCTTCAGTTCTTCCCCCAATCAGCTCTGTTCCAGCACCACTTATGAGATCATAAGTTTGGTGTGATTCTCCTTTTCCATTCCTTTTCACCATTAGAAAGCTTGCTTATATAGCCTTGGAGAGGCTCAACAATCTTGATATATCCTTGGGGAAGTTGAGGATTTACCTCCTTCAGTTGAGGACCTACCCTAGGATCATGGTTGGACTAGGGATTCGAATCCAACTGCCTTCCAAGAATGAAAAGATGCTTCCCCCATTCATCTCAACAACTTAACAATTGCCTAGAATAGGTAGCGCTCCCTCAAAAAGTCCATCAGAGCATTGTAGCGCTCCCTAGTAAGCTTTAGGGGGCGCCAGCGCTCTCAAAATCTATATCGCTCCCTCAAAAGGGCTATGGGAGCATTATAACGCTCCTTGATAGTGTAAGGGGGAGCGTCGGTGCTCCGAGATAATGTAATGGGGAGCGCTCCCCTCCAAAAACACAGTTTTTGAGGTGCTTTCAGATGGCAAAAGGTTTGCAAGCCTGCTGACTCATTTCTCCTCTTCCAAATCAAATGTTTGAGATGTTTCAAGTGTCCTTCTCATGTCATTATAGGCATGACATAGGCATCATGGAAGTATGCTTCCCTGACACTTGCGACACTTGTGAGCAACATGTGACACTTGCGACCTTGTGAGAAAAATGCGACACTTGCGACCTTTGTAATGACGACACTTGCGACACTATCAAAGTGAGTAATTTTGATGTGTAACAGATTGCCCCCCAAAGTATGAAGTTAGAATATGCGAACTGATGACTGAAATACTTTGTAGATGCTCAAGCAAGGGTATAGACTCAGAGAACCTGACGGAAGCTGCACACAAACATCCAACAAATATCATGACATATTTAAAAACCCAAGGCAGTCATACCTATGCTTGGGTGATCAAGACTTAGCAAGATATGGCCGCCATAAAATACACTGCGGATCCATAATTGTATTGATAAAAAGGTATAGCCACCAAAGATACAATTTGGATCTATACTCTGATGACTCAAACTGATCGTAGCCACGAAGAATACACAGTGGATCTATGAGATGACAAGACATAGCCACGACCAATACAAAGTGGATCTATGTTACAGTGTATGTGTTCTTTGTCCAATAGAAATTCCTTCGCAGCCTGGGCAAAGCATATATTAAAGTGATCGCTCAACCTAGGGTCTTCTTACCAATCCCAATATGATACAAGTCTAACCATGCGAATAGATGTCTTCACGTCGAACATGGCAGAAACCACTTGATTACCGGTCAATGGTGTGAACCGTTAACAAGTGCGAGGGAGATCACCATTAATGTCAATGATTCCCAAGGTACCCTAGTACATTCCAGCGAATGTGAATAGATGAGATGAAGTCGAACACCCATGGAATCATTCGATCAGAGTTCAATGATGTAAACCTACTGTCGAATGTGAGGAGGCCTGCCATTGAGGCATGCAGGTCTCAAAGTACTAACTAGTTTCTAAGCCTAATTCCTGGATAATGTGTTGGAGTCGACAGGAATAGACTCATCGAGGGAGGGCCTTGATGTATCCCCCATCAACGACATGAAACGGACATGGAGATGTAATTGTCATATCAAATGGACATGGACTAACACAGGTTTTGAGGAAAGATACTTGGGATGGCTGACTCTACAGGCAGATACTTCCCTTGAACACTGAGGCACAACAACAAAACATGACATGGACCAATATTATACAATGGATACTGGGACTTGCGTCAGGTGACCCAAAGGAGTGAAAGGAACTCAAAATATTGGCTCAGTGTAGAGGTTCATCGGATCATGATACGTGCAAAGTGACAAAGTGTCGTGTTCAAGGGCGACTCTAAGAAGTGTTGGATGATGTTCTCAAGAGACTGCTTGGCTTGCTCCTTTCAATTTTTTCCCCCATCCAGATAGATGGGTACCTCTTTTTTATTTAATGAGCTCGAGGAGGATAACACATGCTCTATATAACTCACCTTTGGTAAGTTCCTCTTACTTTGTTTAATGAACTGGAAGAAGTAAGGGTTCATTCCCATATGGGTCTGTCGATGTGTGCTTTAACGAGTCCAAAGACAGAAAACTTGAAGGTTTTTCGGGATTATAGAGTTTGGAAAAACACTTAAAAGAGAACTCTCTCAGTTCCTTTTTCATACAGTAGTCTAACGAGACCGAA